>CABHPR010146764.1:0-21741 GCA_902168415.1 Peromyscus melanophrys
CGAGCCAGGCCCGCGGGCGGCGGCGGCGGAGGAGCTGGGCAGGTGTGTGCGGCTGGAAGATGGCGCCCTCGGGCCCGGGCGGCGTGCGGCGGCGGTGCCGGCGGGTGCTCTACTGGATCCCGGTGGTTTTCATCAGCCTGCTGCTGGGCTGGTCCTACTACGCCTACGCTATCCAGCTGTGCATAGGTGAGTAGGTGGCCGCGTCCAGAGCCCCGCACGCAACCTCCCCGCCGTCCCGGGACTGCTACGCGGCTCCGCGATTGCTCCCACTTTGCGCATCCGCCAGGCTCCCCGGCGCCCTGGGCGCTGCCCACTGCCAGCATGTCTGCCCTGTCCGTCCCCTGTCCCCCTGACACAACACAGCGGAGGTCAGCCAGCTCCTCAAAACCCCTCATCACTCTGTCCCTACCTCCGCCTCCCCTAGCAGCTTTCGGGTTACCAGGTCACCTCCACCCCAGGACGCACAGCCCGGAGCACCCCTGCTGCCTTTCGCTCGCCGCTACCACCCCAGCCACACCCCCTCGCTGGCCAGGACAGAACCTGGGACCTCAGCGGTCTCTTGCTTATCTGCAGCCTCACTGAAGAGCTGAGGCCGCCGGGGAAGCTGCGCTGGAGGCCAGAGGGCTGGAAGCTGGGCCAAGAATCAGAGCTGCGCCAGACCCACGCGGGGAAATGCTGGCCTTAAGCTCAGGTGGCAGAGCCAGATTCTCTCCTGATGGCCACAGCTCTACTTTTAAAAAAATTGTGACAGTGCTCACTAGCGTTGTAACTGCGTTTTTGGTTTGAGGGTTGATAATTAGACACTTTCTAATTAAAAAAAAAAAAAAAAGCCAGAGGAGGTGAGCCACTAGAAAGTATTTTTCGGAGACATGAGAAATATAGTACTGTAATCTAGATGCTGGGGTAATAGACGGTGGAGCGGGGAACCCACCATCTGAGGTTCTTACATCCAGAGAGCCAAGTGGGCCCCTTTCCAAGATAAGGCTTCCGAATTGGTGGGTGGGGCACTTTCAACGCTGAAGATTTTTTTTTTTTAGATTGAGTATGCATAAGCAGGGAATACAGTTATGATGTCTAATGCAAACTTTCTGCCTTGGGAGGTTTCGTGAAAACATGATGTATGTTATCAGGGAGAAATGTTCCGACAGGGGATGACTTTTCTGCCAATGGTTTGTGATATTTTGTCTGATGTTCATCCACTGAACTTACTATATGTTTGCCCGTTAAGCACAAGCCTTGGGCAGGACAAAAAAATGGGGCCCTGTTGAGCAGTTTCAAAGCTTCAGGCCTGAAATGCAAAACCATATCTGAAGCCATCTTATCTCCAAATGTTGGTCCTATGAGAAATACTGTCAAAATGACACACCGGAATAATTTGGACATAATTTTCAAGATAATTGAGTCTGTCTTCCCATTTCATATAGTCTTTAAATTTGCTATTATTAATTTGTTGACTGGATTCAGAAACAACCTTTTAAACCCAAATTGGGTGAATTTGTTTTGATTTAAAAAAAAAAGATTGGGCTATAATGACATCTTCATAAAGATGCATATAAATATATAATATTTAATCATGTATAATGTATAGGAAGAATGTTAAAGAAGCTACAGTTCCTGTATTGACAGTTAATCTGTAAATAGTTTGCTTATTGATATACAGTGTGTGCGCTACATAGTTATTGGGAAACTTTGTTGTATTTTATTCCTTCACGTCGGAGAAACAGTTAACAGTATCATTGGTTGCAAAAGCAGAGTGCCCCAGAAGGCCTTCACTATCAAAATAGCCAGCTTGTTCTTTATTATCACATTAAGCTAAGAAGCTTAGCCTGGCATAATGGCTCATGCTCATCAAGAGGAAGCATTTGAAGGTACAGATGGTGTTTCTTCCATCACAGGTACCAGATGCTCCATCGGAAGTTTTATTCTATAGACCGGACAGGTGATGGTCAAGGACCTACATAGAAAATCGCTATTACATCTGGACCACGTTGTTCTTGTTTGTGTGTATGTAGTATTTGCTTATGTGCATGTGTATGTAGGTTCACTCACCCATTGCTGGTGGGTGTGGAAGCCAGAATGAAGATTGGGTGTTTTCCTCAGTCTCTAATTTCCCTTTTGAGACAGGCTCTCTCAATGAAACTGTAGCTGACCATTCCACTTGACTAGCAGGCTGGCAAGCCCCCAGGATGGACCTGTCTCCACCTCCCAGAACTGGGATTGCTGGCCTGCACCCATCCAGCTCTTATGTGGGTTTGAGGGAGTCTGAACTGGGGACCTTACGCTTGTACACACGTTACCCACTGAACCATCTCCCCAGCAGCTCAGCCATCTTTTTATTTACATTTTCATAATTTTAAGATAAGCTATCTGTGAAATCTGAATCACCCTTCTCATAAGTGACAATTTGACTTAGAAGGACAATTTCCTTAGGTGTCGTGGCCTCTTATTGATATTTACCTGACAAAGTGCCTCACCGCTCCTTGTCACTGCCCACCTGACAAAGTGCCTCACCGCTCCTTGTCACTGCCCACCTGTGGTGACCTAAATGCTTGCCACAGTAAAAGCAATCAGAAAATGGACTAATACAAACAAATAAAGGGGACAGAAGTATCCCCCCCCCCAAGTTGATAGAAAGTAGTTTCAACTATTTCGATTGTCGCAAAAACAAAGGACATGGGTATTGTAAAAAGTCTGGGTCCTAAAGGCCAGAAGGAAAAATTCAAGACGAAGGTGAGTTTTATGTTGGAGACTATGGCAGTTGATCAGTGATATTATCCAAAAGCCTCGCATTGCCTGACCTTGATTGGCTGAGAAGTTGAGTTTAGCTGTACAATTCTCTTCTAGGCACAGGGAAAGATGGCGACCAATGTGACTGATGTACACAGCCAGCTATTGCTGCTTTTCACAAAGAAAATGAGAGTGCCAGCCCCCACCCCCACTCTCGAATTAATCACAGGTCTTTCTGCCTTGCCCTCTGGGGATTTTTTTTTTTCCTCTTGGAAGTTGTTATTTACAGTCATTTTCCTCAAATTTCTCCTCTGAATATTGGCCAGGGTTGGGACCAAAGGAGAGGGGTCAGGGACTTAAAAGTGAAGTATGTAACAAACAGAATTAAGCAAGCAGGGTGATTTACCCTGGCCCTCCTTCCACATCTGCTGTCAGCCAGTGATGACCCTGAATATAAATTACTCCATGCCCTTTGCTGAATGAACTGCAATTTAGGAGTAGTGCTTATCCTGGTATCCTTGGAAACTGACGATAATGATTCTCATTACGGTTGGCTGCTATATTTAACAATGTGCATGTATGTGGCTCTCTAGGCACTTTCTCAGTGAGCACAATTTTTGCTTGGTGTTTGTATTTTATAAAAATAACTCCTCTCTTTTGGAATGTGTATATATCAGAAATACATGGGATATGGAGGTAATGTGTAAGAGTCAAGTATTTCAGGTAAAATTGCTTCCATTTCTGCCAATAAAAGGTCTCCTAGGGCTATCACACTGGTGATCATCTAGAATATGTTTATATGGTTTGCTAGTTAAATAAAACTCTTTCATCATATCTCCCCTCCATGCTTCCTTTCTCTCATTTTCCTGCCTCTCATCAATCCACTTCTCTCTTCCTCCTGCCCTTATCCCCATCCCTGGCTTCTGTTTTGTCTTACCCATCTTTGGTCCCTTCAAATGTTAGCCATCTTGTTTTCTATATGGTAATATACCTTCCAAGGGTTAAAAAAGTATAACAGTGTGTACTGAGGATGCAGAATTGGAGGAGTAAGAGTGTCTGCAGCCTTGGATGTGGTTTGAGGATGTGCTGGACCTGGTGTGTGTGTGTGTGTGTGTGTGTGTGTGTGTGTGTGTGTGTGTGTGTGTGTGTGTATTTTACAGAGCCACCGTGATAATTAGTATGGAAACATTGCTTGTTGGAGAAGGCAATTAAACTTTTTCCTCTCAAGTGCTAACATTTCAAACGGATTTGCATGTTCTTAAACCTTTTGTCTTGTTATAATTCCAAATCTACTGAAAGCTCCTAAGATGATTGTAAGAGATGAACACTTACCTTTGCTGAACCGTTTTGGTCTCTTGTTTGCCTCGAGTGTGTCTCTGCCATAGTTTGACCTTAAGCAAATGCTTCTGTACCCAGTGCTAAACATCTGGGCCAGCTCTTTTCTGGGTTTCGGGCCTTTTGAATGAATTGAAAGCCCATACAGATTGCAAAGGAGTGAGCAAATTGTATTCAAAGTGGAGTGTTCTGCAAGAGGGCAAGCAGGCTGCATGGATGAAGAGACTCAAGGGACCATGGTGATTTCCTGGTATAATGGAAGGAGGGAGGCTCTGGTTACAAAAGAGTGCAGTTTGGGTGGTTCTCTATTTTCGTTGGTTAATTAGGTTAAATAATCATTTTTTTCCTACTGCACATGGCCCTTCCCATTTAAATTGTATTTTTGCCCTTTTACGCATAGGCAGAAGATGGTAAACGAAATATATTCTCTAAAGGAAACATAGTCTTACTTTATTGCTTATGTACCCCAAACCAGTGCAGGCTGAATTGTCCCTTCCAATCTTCTATTGGGTCCTGATGGGGAGATGATTGAACAAAGTCCACCTAAATTGGACAATTCTTAAGAGGAAGAAAGCCTTATTCCATTTTGGGGGTGCAGTATGCATGCAGCTTGATGTTGCTTACAGGTTGCTAAGTCTCCCACTGACCCGAGACAAGTGGAGTCCCAGGTTTCTATACCATTCCCTACATTTTCCTGGCTATCTACCAGACAACTGGTGCTGGATCAAACACTCCCAGTCCTGAGTTTCCTTGTGGTTTTCCTTACGTCATTTCAAGCAACCACAACAGTCCTCAAAGCTTAGAGGTAGTAACGTAGGCCAACCCTGTCCTGATTGTAGAGGGAGAGTTGAACACTGCACTTGCTAAACGCTCTATGTCCTTCCCAAAGTTTCCTAGTAGAGGTGTCACCTGTGGATCTTACCACTCTGGTTAAGTGTCCTAACATCTCCTTTCCCACCAACTGCTCGCCAGACGTCTCAGCTCTTTGCCGTTGCGTACCAAGTTTGGAACATTCATGTTGCTGTTTCATGAGTTAACAGAGTTCTGGAAGTCAGCCTTGGCATAATGCTTTCAGAGTTTTAGAAGGCTTTCTAGAAGAAATACTCTGGCTTTCCAAGCTACGTTGTCTCTGTGGCAATTGCTCAACTGTGCTATTGTAGTGACAAAGTAGTCGCCAACAATGTATGAATCAGTAGATATGTTCTGATAAAACTTTATTAGAAAAGTACAGTTGGTAGGCGGGATGTAAATCTTGTGAAACACCAGATGCCTGACCTTTAGCGTAAGTTAGAAGCTAGACCAATAGATGTTCTGGGGCTGAGGGAGTAGCTCTGTTGGTAAAGTATTTGCTGTGCATGCTTGAAGACATGAGTTTGATCCCCCACAGTCATGTAAAAAGCTGGATGTGGTAACACACTGGTGATCCCAATGCTGGGAAAATGGAGAGAGGTAGTTAGTTCCCAGGAGGCCACTGGCTAGCCTGGCTAGCCTGATTGGTCAACTCGCTTCTGAAAGAGTCCTTGCCTTAAAAACAAAGTAAAGAGCTAGTGAGGAGTGACTTCTGAATTTGTTTTCTGGGCTCCATACACTAGCACACATGTATACACACACACACACACACACACACACACACACACACACACACACCCTTCAGCAATGATTGCAACCTATTATATTTCATAGCATGTAATGAGAATGCTTAAGAATTTGAAGACGCCGAGTGTAGTGGTATATATCTATAACCCCAGCACTAGAGAGACAGAGTCAGGAAGACTGTGGGTTCCAGGCCAGCCTGGGATTCCCAGTTAACTCCCTAAATAAATGAGTACATAAATAAAACCATAAACAAAATTGACCCATATTTAGGGACGAGTTTAAGAATATGTTGTCTTGTTCTTTTGTTCCTTTATAAACAAATGCATATTCCCCCAAAATAAAATATATCAGCCCTCATTTTAGATTCTGTTACATTCTGGTCTTTTCTGAGCCCAGGACCACTGCAGTCTCAAGGAGAGAGACTGGGTAGACTCTAAATTGCCTTCCAAAATGAAAATAATTTGAGCCATGCAAAAAAAAATTTAATTTATTCTTGTTGTTGGTAAACTTTCACTTTATAAACCATTTAGGGCATTAAGATGGCCTGTCTTTTAAGATCAGAGGGACAGTTTAGTGATACAGATGTTACCATCCTTAAGTATCAGAATAGTTTGAAATGAAATAGAAGACACATCTGTGAAAAATTGAGACACATAAAACATTTGATGCCACCATACTTTAAAATTCTTCATATTAAAATAATGCAAATATACTTAGTGAGTTCTTTCTTGATATTGTTAAATATTTTGAAAATTAAAATCTTCATAAATCTTAATCCACAATTCAAAAGTTTAAGAAATATTTCAAATTCTGGATCTGTGCCACCATCTAAGTTTAATATAAATGGTTCTAGGCAGAGTAAGAAGGGGGAAGAAAACTACTTGCTTTGTTCTTGGCCCCATGAATGCATCCGAGCACTCTTTGCCTTTCGATTGGCAGGACAATGCGGTTAATTTTTATTGGAAATACCATAAATAAAACAGTTGACATTCTTAACGTGTAGAGACGATCTGTAAGTGTTAAATGAACTAATCTATCTGTGATTTTTATTTGACTTCTTGTTTTTTGATACAAGGGCAGCCAACTAAAAATGCAAATGAATGTGAGAAGATGCTTTAGCCATCAGAATTCAATTTTAATCAAGTTGTACAAAAGTTTGCCTCTATATCTTGGGATTGTCGTCCATATCATGACAGTTTCACAAGTGTTTCCCATTACCAGAAGCTCGTTCCCTAAACTGAGGTAATCCTCTCTGTGGGAGGTGTGTGTGTGTGTGTGTGTGTGTGTGTGTGTGTGTGTGTGTGTGTACGTGACCTTTTCCCATGAGCGTGAAAAGATTAGAATAGAGTCATCGCTGTCCAAAGCTGAGGGAAGTTCAGCCACTGAACCCTGGTTGCCTGCCAAGTCTTTTCCTCCACAGAGATGATTTGTAGAACTTCACAGAGATATTTTGTAAAAGCCAAAATGTGGACAAACGTACTCAGATCATCCTCTTCCAGCTTGAACATGAGGAAAGGGTGCCTCCTTTCTCTTGCCAGCTCCACAGCGAGGTGTTAGGGCGACAGAAATGGAACGCTGCACTGCCAGGAAGTTGTGAATTGATGGTTGAACCTACATGAAAGGATAACCAGTAAGGAAGAGGAAAAGATGAATGGAGAGCGCATCAGTCATAATGCCTTCACAGTAGGATGCTGACTACATCTGCATATCCCCCAAGTCAGATGATGACCAGATGTTTTTGCTCTCGCTGTGAACCGGGTGGTGGTTCTAGCTTCCTTTCTGCTTCCAAGAGGCATGGACCACTTTTACTCCACCCTCATTTAGTCTGTGAAACTGAGCAGGGACATTTCATGAATGCCTTTCACTGAGCCTATGCAAAGACCGAAGAAGAAGAGATCTTAGGAAATTCACAGAAGCGTGGCTGAAGCAGAGTTCACAGTATGCCAGAGGATGGTCTTCTGAAGGAGTCACTGCCTTGGCAGCCAGCTACCACATGCTGGAGATGCCACGGTGCCCAGTACACACTTACAGTGAAGTTGGTCTCACCATTAAAGGCCTAAGCACAGACATCAACAAGCGGAGCTGAGATTTTTTGTCCCATGGTGGGGAAGGAGCTAAGTGGCCCAGGAAACATGGACATTTGATTTTGTTGATTTTTGTTTTGTTTCATTTCGTTTTGAGACAGGGTTTCTCTGTGTCACAGTCCTGTTCTGGAACTCACTTTGCAGACCACTTTGCAGAACTCACTTTGCAGACCAGGCTGGCCTCAAACTCATGGAGATCTGCCTGCCTCTGCCTCCTTCCCAAATGCTGGGATTTAAGACATGAACCACCACCACCTGGTGGGCATTTGATCTTTTTTTTTTTTTTTTACTTTGGTGCTGAAAAAGGCACCACTAAGACACAAACAAATTTAAAAAGTAGACAGCATTATTCAGAGATAAGTATATATGGCATGTGTTAGGGTGAGTTCTCAAAGAAATGTTTGTTATTGGTTTTTGTTTGTATTATTTTTTATTTTATGGAAATCTTGTGGTTTTCCTTTTCAGAAGGATAGAATGTGGGCTGGGGGTGTGCTTAGTGGTAGAGTATTTGCCTGGGTTGTACAAAGTTGCCCTAATTTCCAGTCTCTATCACTGCACACACACACACATACACAGAGAGAGAGACAGACAGACACAGAGAGAAAGAGACAGAGACAGAGACACACAGAGAGAACTGTAAGTTACGTTCCATCATTCTCTTGTTAATTCCATGTGTTTTCACAGTTGTATCACCTCCCCCAGCCTTCCTTTCCTTAGAAAGTGGTGAGCTCAGTGGTCTCCTCAGATCACAGCACTCAGTCCATAGTGACTGTAGAAATAACTCTCTTCTCTAGCTGGAAAATGATGAATTAGAATGTGACATAGATTCCTCATGCTGTCTGATGAGAAAGCAATATTCCAAAGGTGGTTAGAAAGATACTTGTTATGTGTGAAGTTCCACTATTTTAGAAATATTTAGATATATTAAGGACAGTTAATTACAAACATATAATATCATTGACTGGGGATTTTGATATTCCATTTGAAAACCTGATTCCTTTATGGGGACTTTATATATTTTGATTTTTATAGTCATATGCTAACAGTGGAAAGGGGCAAGTTATCAGGGAAGGGAGTAGGGTAGGGGTTAGTGTAAAGTAGGTAGTTGCCTTGATTGCTCTGCCCACCCTCCCTTCCTCTCTCCTTCCCTCCCTCCCTCCCAGTTTGAAACAGACTCTCTCTATGTAAGTCAGCCTGGCCTAAATGCACTTTTCTCCTTCCTCAGCCTCCCAAATCCTAGGATTAAAAGTGTGTGCTATCACACCCCACTGCTTTAATTTCTTAAGAGCTATATGGTAACAACAAACCGGCTATAATCAAAATTATAACCACATTTTGGCCACAGTTATGTGCCCTTTCTTAATTTGAATTTAAAATACCGGTGCATAGAAGTGCCATAATATCCACATTTAGCCGGGCAGTGGTGGCACTCGCCTTTAATCCCAGCACTCAGAGGCAGAGGCAGGTGGATCTCTGTGAGTTTGAGGCCAGCCTGGCCTACAGAGTAAGTTCCAGGACAGGCTCCAAAGCTACACAGAGAAACCCTGTCCCGAAAAAACAAAACAACAACAAATCCACATTTAATTTTAACTTATTATTGAAACTTTCACACACATAGACAATATATCTTGATTCCATACATCCCCACCCTGTCTCCCATTTGAACCCCGACTCAGGAGTCTCCTCATCACATCTCCCTTCCAACATCCTGTCCTCCAAAATCCATTTTTGTCTGAGAGACGCTCTGGAGCAAGCATCAATGCTGACTGAATTTGTCACCTTACCACTTCTGCACACTCGACGGTAGCTCATTGTAGATTCTCTGCTGATTATATTTAAGAATGCAGATGAAGAGCCTGCAGACATGACTGGACTGTGTTCCTTGCTAATCCTTCTCCCTGGTGTCCTGAGATGTCTTTCCGTGTGGACTGTGCAATTAATTACTTGTTAATGACCGCTTTGGCTCACTAGGGTCAACCAAGAGAAGCAGGATGCCCTCAGGAAGTCTGTCAATAAAAGAACCCTAACCCACAGGCAAAAAAACCCCTAGGTGTAAGCCTTTTCAAACAAAATGCTGAAAGCATAAAATGGCTTTCAATCGGTCTTAAGTCTCCCGGACCATCTTACAAGAGAAATAAAATCTGAATGAAGACTTCCTGGAGGTCCAAGAAACTTAGATCTTTCGTGATTCAGTGAAACTTAGAAAATGAAAATGTTCACTGTTTTCTTCTCCTGTAAGCCGCTAAAATTACATTTTTATTTCTTGTGCATTTTGTAAAAAAATTTTTAAAAATGGGTTTTCATTGCATTTGAAGTGTGTTTTGAGAATAAAGTGACTTAAAGGCCAGACTAGGGACTACAAGTCTAGCTTTGTGGTAGAACGTGTGCTTAGATTGTCTGAGACATGGGCTTTTCCCCAACACTAAAACAAATGAAAAATCCAGACCGGATTATGTCCCTGATCCCCTGGATTATGTCCTGAATCCCTTCGGGGGCCCATGGGTTATCTCAGTCACCAAGAGTGGGTAGCTTCCTCTGCAGAGTGACTTTTCACTGAGTTTTCAGAGATGGTATTTCTCTGCTGTCCGTAAAGTCCGTGTAATTCACATCAGCAGTACTTGAGTGGGAGAGGCAGCCTGCTGAAAAACAGTTGGCTGAGCTATAATGAGAGATGCTTGATATCAGTTATTGAGGAGGAAAAAAAAACAATTTCAGTTATGAGTCTCCGACTAATAGTCACAAGCTTGCTCTGAATTGCAGGGCTAATGTGGGATCCAGTTTATTGCTAAGTGGCAACCCCATGTGACATGCATTAGGAAGAAAAGCTGTCAGGGGTTTATGTACTTAACCCTGACTGCTAATTATCCAGGGCTTCTCTGGGGAGGCCAGGGAATAGGAAAAGATGAAGGGCAGAGACCAGTGTGTCTTAATCAAGGCTTTCGTTATAACGTTATTTTTCATGAAATACAATTAGTTTCAGAAATAGGTACATTTAAAATACTAAATGGTATCGATCCACTGCAAGTTCTCAGATGTGTATTCTTTAATAAGCAACTTCAGAATCCAAGGATCGAATGCATTTTTAAGCATCCATAAATCTTGAACAGTTTTGATTTATCCATTCAGAAACACCTATTGATTGGTCTTTGTCTGAGGTAGGGTCTATTGCTGTTGTAAAACATGATGCCCCAAAACAGCTCGGCAGAGAAGAAAGGGTTTGTTCCGAAGTATACTTGTAGGTCACTGTGCTTCACTGAGGCAAGTAAAGCGAGGAAACTGGAGGCAGGAAATGAAGCGGAGGGCGTGGAGGAGTTCTTCTTACTGGCTTACTCCTCATGGCTTTCTTAAACAACTCAGAACCACTTGCCCAGGGATGGGACCATCCACAGGGATCTGAGCCATCACCCATCCATCATCAGTCAAGACCACACCCCCGCAGACTTGCATACAGGCTAATCTAACAAAGGCATTTTTCTCAACCAAGCTTCCTCTTCCCAGATATGTCCAGGCTTGTGTTAAGCTGACAAAAACCGAACATCACAGTCTTGAAGCTCACAGTTGAGTTGGGGAAAAGACAAGTAAATGGTTATGTCATCTGCTCGAGGCTCATAGTGTCGTGACATAAAGCAAAAAGGAGGGCAGGAAGGATTGGGTGCTGGGCATATGAGCATCTAAGCACATTGGCCAGTAATTGGGGATTACAGACAGGAAGATTGAAAGTTCAAGGCCAGGCTGAACAACTTAGCAAGACCCTATCTCAAAACAACAGCAACCACATCCCCCACGGCCCTCCTCCAAAATAGCTAAACAACAACAACAACAACAACAACAACAACAAAAAAAAAACCAAGAAGGTTGTGAATGTGAGGAGAAAGTCTCAATTTCAGGTGAGATGGAAAGGCAAGAGAGGAAGGCCAGAATATATGCATGTTGGGCAGAGGAAAAGCTGAACAATGTTTCGAAGCAGGATCACCCAATTCTTAATAAGTGGAAATGAGATACAGAAGAACTTCACGGCAGTGACCATGTCTGGCACATGCATAGTGGTAGTCCTCATTCCTGCAAGAAAAGCTAACACACAGCAATGTTCAGTCTATTAGCTTTCTAGAATGAATGAATGAATACATGGTGGACACCTGCTGGGTTTGTTTGAGCCTAGTGAGAACAGTAGACATTTAAAGCAGAAAGCATAGACTCCTTCATGAGAAGATAAGCTTTTTATTATTTGACTATTCATGTTCATCAACAAGCTTATATTAGTATTTACTTACATATATTTATGCACTTATATTTTTAAGGTAGCAAATAGATGATCTTTTCCTTCTGAACTTTGAATGTAATTATGTGTAATAAAGAATTGGGTGAGTTAGTTAGATGTGATTTGAGAGTTGAAAGGACAATACAGTATAATAATACCATCTAGTATAATAACTACAGTCTGAACTACAGTTCAAACTGGGTAAATTATTTGAACCAATATACCTATAAAAGTAATCACTGAAAAAAAATAGATGCATTTGCAGGAAGCACTCTGACTGAGTCAGCACTGTCCAGACACCCCCACATGCATTTTTGTAGTTCTAAATCTTCCCTTAAAAGTACTGAAATTGTTACTTAATTTACATTTTGAAAATGACTTCCTAAAATATGTTTCAATTCCTTCCTTTCCTTGCCCCAACCCTTCTTGAGAATGTGCTGAACATAATTTCTTTTCCATTGACTGGAAAAGGTCACGGAGGGGGGCGGCCTGCCGCTTTGCCTGGGCATTCTTTCGATTCTCAGGCTCTGAGAACCGCGGGCAGGCTCATGAATGGGCCTCCTCACCAGTGCAGATGTCTGGCTGTGTTTCTCAGTTTATTACCCTGGGATTACTTCCCAGGGTAAGAGAGAAAACTTCAGCCAACATTAACTATTAACTTATTTGTGGTTGAGAGTAGACTCTGGAGTAGGCAGTTTTTGTTTTTACTGTGGTTAAGTATAGATAACATAAAAATCCACTGTATCAACCATTTCTAAGTACACAGTTCAGTGGTACTAAGTACATCTGAATTGTTGTACCCATGACCATCAGCCATCTCTAGAATAAACTCCCAACTTGAGTGTCTGTACCTATTAGACAATAATAGCCCCGCCCTTCACAATCACCATTCAACTTTCTGACTCCGAGTCTGACCATGCTAGCGACCTCCTCTGAGAGGCAGCATGTGCTCTTTGACCCTCTGTTCCTGGTTTACTTCATTAGTGTAATGTCTTCAAAGCTTGTCCATGTGGTAGCATGTGACAGAATTTCATTTTTAAAGACTGGATAATGCGCCATTGTATGTATATACTCCATTCTGTTTGTCAATGGGTATTTGAGTGGTTTCTGCCTGTTTTAGCTATTATGAATAATTCTGCCATCAACAGTGTATACAAACACCTATTTGCATCCTGGGTTTAAGTTCTTTTAGGTTACCTAGGAATGAAATTCCTGAATAATACAGTCATTCTCTGCTACATTTTTGAGAATTGCCGTTTCATGGCTCAGCAGCAAGTTCTTGGGCAGGGAATTGTGAATATCCCTGCCTCACCCACAGGGAAGCCTTCATTACTGCGTGTGTGCCCTCATGAGAATGCTGGCCACCAAGCTCAAGGCAAAAAACTGAATTGCTGCTGGCTTACAATGATAGTGGGTAAGCACGAGTTGGTGGATAAAAGTGTTGGAATCGGTGCACTTTGAATTAATACTGTGGGCATTAACTATGACCTAGATCCTGGTCCGCAACCCAACACAACTGAGCAAGATTCATGAATGATTGACAAACTTTCTATAGTGATTGCTGACTGCAGATCAGGGAAATGGTTCTAGAAACCCAACATGAAGGTCTGTCCCAGCAGGAAAAGTGAGATGAACTCTCACATTGAACAAAGGAAGAAATTCAGTTCAAATATTGATGACTGCCTTCTCTAGAACAATTTTATAACTTCCCATTTATATTAAGGAATATGCCCAGTATGTAATCTGGTCGTTTTGTGTAATATTGCCCTGTTCTGCTATCATAATCCCTGTCCTGCAGATGTAATTCTAAACGGTCTTATTAAATAAGAAACACAGAGCCAAATAAAGAGTTAAAAGCCCAGAGATCGAGCAGTAGCCAAGAACTAAGACCACCTTATCTTACTACTCACTGCTGTCCTTCCCCTGAGAGAGAGACCTTCTTCCTGTGTCCTGTCTTTTTATTGCCTTTCTGTTCTGCCTTCTCATTGGCTGTAAACCCAACCACATGACTTCCTCATCACTGACTGTCTATGCAGACCTCCAGGTCTCTATGGTTCGTATTGAGATTAAAGGTTTGGGTCACCACTTGGCTGTGTCCTTGAACACACAGAGATTCTGCCTGCTGTGTGATTGGATTAAGGATGTGTGCCACCACCACTGGACTTCTGCTAAATGGCTTGCTCTTAGCTCTGATCACCAGGCAACTTTATTAACATACAAATAAAATCACATTTCAGCATTATTAAAATATCACCATACTGTCCTTCATCTCTGAGCTGCCTTGATAATGCGAAACCTGCTCTGGCTTCAAGTGAATGTCCGTTGTTTGCAGCAGTAACTGCCAGGTAGATTGTGCTAAAGCTGTAGGGAAATGATTCGTAGGGAAAGGGTACTATCTGCTATAATTAAGAAGAGATTGGCATTGTATAGTACAAGTTAGAACCAAGGAAAGATCATATAGTGCAAGCTGCCCACACACAAAATAAGGGATGTGTAAGGACTTTGTGACCATACGACAGGGAGGTTTCCAAAGGCAACCACTACTCCCAGTGATCCAGAATTGAAGAGCTAGGACACAACCCGATTCCCTTGAAGTTTACCAGGGGCTGTGACCTAGTGTTATAACTGTAGCAGTTACTGAGGGTAATAGCGTTGGCTCACGTCACTTTATCTCTTCAAGTGTAGCCTTGTAAATCCTGTTCCAGTGAGTACCGTGAACACAGCAGTTAGTATTACAGCCTTGCGTAGTTCCTTTCTCTGGAGAGCTGTGAAGTGCTGTCTAGTGTCAAATACCTTTTATGGACCTAGAAATATGGATGTAATTTTAAAATGGGTTGTGTGCATTCTATGGTCATATAATAAGTACTCTGCGTGGTGGGGGTAGTTTTAGGAAGTTGTGCGTTTCTTTTGAGAAGCATTGTTTGTTTCTCTTAATGTATAAAATAGCGAATGTTTGGTAGTGGAAAGAAAAATATAATATATTTTGTCCTCTGTGATAATTGTCACTGTATCAGATAATGAAAAATTAATATAGTGACCTTATGAAAATATATGACAAAAATTATTTCTACTTGTTCATACATATTTCAAATGAGATAAAATAATTAAAATGCAAGTAGGAATTTTGCTTGTTAATAGTTTGTATGTGTGGTGTTTTGAATGAGAATGTACCCCATAGGCTCATGTTTGACTACTTGGTCTCCGGTTGGTTGGTGGAACTGTTTAAGGAGGATTAGAAGGCGTGGCCTTATTGGAGGAAGTGCATCACTGGGGCCTTTGAGGATTCAAAAGCCTATGCCATTTTCAGTTGGTCTCTCTGCCTTGTGTGTGTGTATAAAGATGTAAGCTCAGCTACTGCTCAGTCCCATGCCTGATGGCCTGCTGCCATGCTCCCCACCATGATGGTCATAGACTCACCCTCTGTAATCATAAGCCCCCATAAATTCTTCCTTCTAGAAGTTGCCTTGGTCATGGTGTTTTATGACAGCAGCTGAGTAACTAAGACAATATGTATGTGTGAACATGGGTAAGAAGATGATGAGAAGTTACACTGGGCAATGTGAGTAGCGTGGTCCTTTCAGTTATATAATTTAGGTTATAATGAAGGAAATGTCTTAGGCTATAGAGTCCTCCTGACCTTCCCTTTGATAGTAGACAGCTCATTACATGGGAACCAGCTAGAATGGGTGAGAGTCCAGAATCCAACACAGTCCATAGTTCAAAGAAATTTCTCATGGTTTTTCCTTAAGGAAAAATGTTTGAAATTGAGAAGGAAGAGCGCTGGAATTGAAAAGGTTCCATGGTTATTTGAACTTGAGGTTGACTTGTAGCCATGAGTAGAAAATGGAGGGCCCTACCAGTGTATGCAGGATAAATAAGTGGCACCCTCACTGAAGTCTGCACAGCTTGCTCACACTGGGAATCTTGTTTTTGTATGTATTACATTATTTAAACATTGTGTTGTGTGTGCACACACATGTATGTGCATGTGTCATGGTGTGTGGATGGAGCTCAGAGGACAGCTTTTGAGAGTGTCCTTCTATGACATAGGTCCAAGGGATCAAACTCAAGTCCTCGGACCCTGACGCAAATACTTTTATGCACTGAGACATCTTACTGGCTCCTAATCTTGTCTGTTTTGAGATACAGATTATTGGATTCCATTGAGTAAAATGAGAATACTAACATCAAGGGACTGGGCAAGAGACCAGATTTCCCCATTTATCTACACTGCTCATTAGCCAGTAGTTGGGTCAGCTTTTTCTTTGCTAATATTAAAGTGGCAGTGAGTCATAGGATAGCCTTTGCTCCCCTCTCAGAACAGAGAAACTGAGACATGGCCATTCTTAATGATTTAAGTACAGTCAGGAAATGTGTTCCTAGTGTTAATTTAGGTCTTAATGCCATCTGTAGAATGGAGGCACAAAAATATTTACGGCAATCAAATGACTATCATCAGATTGCTGAAGCACACATGTTGAATCTGTCATGTGCAGTGACATGGGTGACCCTGGACAACATTACACTGAGCGAGATCAGCCAGTCACAAAAGAGCTAATGCTTATCCCATTGATTCTAGGGATGCAAAATAGTCAAACAGAGGAATGGTGAGTAGAGTGTTGAGTGGTTTCCAGAACCTGGAAGAAGAGAGGGATAATGGACTGCATTCAGCGGGTGTGAAGTTCTTCCGGCATATTGGATGACTGGGCTCTAGGAAGCTGTTGTCTGTTATTGAGCTTGTACGTCACATGACTATATTGTGCACTTAAAATGCTTCAGGGAGGCAGATCCCAAGCTGAGTCACTGCTGTGATGAACATTGGAGAAGTTTTCCTGCCACTGTGGCAGGAAAGAAACAGTTCTAGGTTTTTATATTTTCCCAAGTGTAAGAAGTGGAAATTCTTAGTCAGGGTAAGCTCATGTTCTGTAGCACTTACTAGCAGCTATCCAAGCGAGGATGAACCCTTAAAGTGTCCCAGTTTATATTCCTCTTCCTCTGCACTGGTGAAAGTTAGGACACCCCTAGTTTTCAGTCACCACTAACCAACCCAACCTTGCCTTAACAACAAAGATCTTATTCAGATTTGAAGTGAAAAACTCGGGAAAGTGTAAACTCAAGCTTTGCCCTTAAATATGGCCACTGGAGTATTTTAATGGCCAAAGTTCATAATATCTGGGCCTAGATACTTGAAGCAGGCTGTAAGAGAAAGAGTGGTAGAGGACTTTTTACAGTCTGCTTTCCAATGTCTCCTTCAGAAGTACCCAAAGCAGTATGGGTATCAAACATTGGCAGACTAGTCGAACGCAGGTCATTGAAGTTGGAAGCAATCAAAGAAGGGATCTACCCAAGTCCTGGAAGCCTAGCAGGGTGCATGGTTAGGAGGCAACAGATGTCACAGGTCCTGGGAGGCCACATGGCATCATCCTTGAGAAATTTTTCGGGTCAGATAGGCCCATAGTTAGATCTTAATTCCATATCTTATAATTTGAATGACATGTAAAGTTGTCCTCTCTCTGGAAGAAAGGCTCAGATTTTAAAACTTTAATATGACCCACCTCAGTAAGATGAACATTTAAAGATTTTTAGCTCAAATCTTCTGCATATAGTAAGCATTCAACAAATGTTTCTTTTCTGACCCTCTCTCACTCACACTAACCCCAGATTCCATCTCGCCTCTATCCAGCATTTGCTCTGTTCAAACTAACCTCAGATTTTGGAAGACATTATAAGCTATAATGTTTCCATTCAAGAATTTTAGTGTTTCAAACTTGAGGGCATCAGAATGTGATTGTCTTTGGAGATAAGGTCTTTTTTAAAAAGATTTATTTACTTATTTTGTGTATATGACTATTCTGCATATATGACTCTTTGCCAGAAGAGGCATCAGGCCCCACTATAGATGGTTGTGAGCCACCATGCGGTTGCTGGGAAATGAACTGAGGATCTCTAGAAGAGCAGCCAGTGCTCTTAATTGCTGAGCCATTTCTCCAGCACAGAGATATGGTCTTTAAAGAGATTAAATTAATCCAAAATGAGGTCACTGGGGTAGAGTCTAATTCATTATGTGTGGTGTCCATATAAGAGAAGAAATTTGTGCCTGGCAGTGGTGGCACACACCTTTAATCCCAGCACTTGGGAGGCAGGGGCAGGCAGATCTTTGTAAGTTCAAGGCCAGCCTGGTCTACAGAGTGAGTTCCAGGATAGACAGGGCTACACAGAGAAACCTCTGTCTTGAAAAACAAACAATAAGGAAAGAAAAACAAGACAGAATGAGAGAGAGAGAAGGAGGGAGGGAGAGAGAGAGAAAGGGAGGGAGAGAGGAAATCTGAAAGCAGAGTGTAACAGAGGGAAGACAATATGAAGACACGGAGAGTTGGTGGCCATTGTAAGTCCAAGTGAGAAGCCTCAGTGGCCACCAACTTCATCCACATCCTGCTTTTGGTTTTCTTGCCTCCCTTGTTTATGGACCACATGCTTGCTACTTTGTTCTGACCTCTCTGATAAAGTAACCTGGTGTGATTGCTGAAGAAGAGGAAAGGATGGGTAGGGTAAAGAAACACATAACAGCTCACCATGCAGGACCTGCTATAAAGGAGGGGTAAGGTAAAAAACACCTGACAGCTCACCATGGGGGGGCCTGTTGGCATACTCCTGTGATCTCAGCTACTCAGGGGAATGAGGTGAGGGGGCAGACCCAGCAGGGCAGCATCCTGAGACATTCTCAGCGAAGTCTGTCCTTTCCCCTGACTTAGCTTGCTTTGTATCCTTGCTCAAGGTGGAGTGTGATGGGCTACATTTTCTTTTCATTTCCACCTCAAAAGGTCTTGCCCCAATCCAGCCCTAGCAACTGCGTGGGCATTTCCCTCTGTAGCAGCCTTGACACCATCACTTTAAACTACAAGTCCACTTGCCTGCTTTGTGGTTATAACTGCTCTCACTGAGCCTGAGGGGTGGGGTGGAGAGGGTGTGGAGATGACATGGATGGAGGGACCACACGCCTCTCCTCCTTCCTCTGGCCATGTCTTTAGCCTCCGCAAAAAAACCTAAGAGCCCCTAAGACATGCCAGGCTGTATGCCAAGCGCATTTGCTTTTTTATAATTTAGCTCTCAGAACTACCCTGAGTGATGAACTGAGTGTTTAGAAAGGAAACCAACATCAACAAAAACCAAACTCGCCAAGATAAAATGACCATGAAGCTATAAAGCCAGGATAAAAAAAAAAAAATCTCAGCGAGCAACCCAGAGGAGAAACAGGAAAGAAAAATAGAGAGTGTGTGAAGGACCAAGGAAGACAAAGAAGAGAGTGGTTGCCTGGGCAACAGTTTGTGACTGGGTCCTAACATTCAAGTTGCAGCCTAAGGGTGGTGAGGAGCACGGACCGTGGCAAACTCTTCAGAGTCACTAAACACAGTCCGACCTGTGTTCTAGGAACAACCCCAGTGCCTCAGGAACAGGGTGACTGGTGAAAAGATGTGATTTTGAAACACAGGTAGGCCAGAACCTGGTCACTTGTGACATCAAGGATGGTGTGAGGTGGGTTTATTTTAAATGCAGCATAAGTCTTTTAGCCACTAGCCTTTAGGGACGTGCTTTCATCATCAGTTTACATGTTCATAGAAAATGTAGTTTGTTTCTTTTTTTTATTGAAAGCAAACATTCGGAGTCTTGTGGAGTTTCTATTTTGTTTTAAGCTGTGTGGGGATCCATTGTGGGAATATAGAGTGTCAAGGATGTGTGAAACGTGTGTATTGAGTGAGAACTGGCTCCATGGTAACCCAGGTATTGGGAGTTTAAGTTCTACACTATTGAAGCCTCATCTTTCCCCTCTGTTCCTGCCCTGAAGCTACTTCCCTGTCCTTCACAAATCAGATTTTATAAATCCAATGACAAACTTATTTTTAGAGTCACTTTTGACCAAGGTTATTAAGTCAGTGTTTTTTTTCTTTTCCAGAAAACATTAAAAGATAATAGTTTAATTTTAGAGAAGGAGGACTCTTCAAGATAAAGCACAAGTCTTTGTTTAAACCACAAAATTGTAGCTCAGCTTAGCTGTGTATGGTGATCACGGTAACATGTATGGGAGGGCTGGACAGTCAGGGTTAAAGTACTTTAACTGGTACTTGTTAAAGTACCAGTCAAGGGGCTTTTGAGGAGCAGGACAGTGTTATTCAGAAAGCCCAGAGGGGTGGAAGCATGGTGCACTGGAAGGCAGTAGCATGACCTGAGGATGGGGAGGAAGGTGGGCTCTGGAGTTGTCCCTAAAATCACCGTGGTGTATTAGGATCACACAGAAAAGTTTTATAAAGACCATAAAAAAAGGCTTTCCTAAAAATAACACAGTAGGAGATTGCATATTAGTATGTGCATGGAAACAAAGTTAACTACAATAAAAATGAAAATGGAAGTAGATATGTTATAAGGAAAACAAATTTTAAGGCATTAGGAAGAGGAAGCTATAGTTGGATTAAACCGAAAACACTCATAGGAATAAAATAGCTAAGTGTCTCTTAGGTCTGGCATTGCGATGGTCTAAAGGCAATGTCAGTTTTGATCTTTAGTACATTGAAGATGCGCGTGAGCTTCTTGAAAAGCTAGGCGGACAAAGGATTCTGCTATAAGAGGCTTCCACTGGCTGAACTCAGCCAAGATAAATCCACAGTCAGTTTGACAAACTTTTTCTAAATGAGCATAATTAGATCGGCTAGCATTGCTTGAACATACCGAATTAGCGGTAGGGCGAGGCCGGTGGAAACTTCAACAAGAGTCATCACAGTAGGCCGTTGGATAGAGAGACCAGTGGAGTTGAACAAAGAAGTAAGGGGACGGTAGTGCTTGGGGGAATGATGTGGATAATTGCTAAAATCAGTTTTCTTGTTTAAAAAAAAAAGCTAAACAAAACAAAACAAAAAACCCCAAACAGCATCGTAATGGCAGCTAGAGACAGGAAGCAAGCGTCAATCAGGAGGTGAGGGGTCATCAGAAAATAGAACTGGAAGCCGAACTCCTAGCCTTGCAGTCTGAGGGGGTCTAAGGTGTCATTCTTGGAGCACTTGGCTTCGCTGTTGGTACACAGGAACAGTTTAGTAACCATGGTGATAATTTGTTGTTCCCTCTCTTCCTGCATCCCATCCATACCAATAAAGGGCTGTGATTCCTGTAACACAATTAGCCAGGGCAGAGTTTTAAGTCCTGGAGGCATAATAGAGGAGTGGAAGTCTCTGGAGCAAAACAGACCATTGCAGGGCATGGACCAGGAAGAAGTTCTACTCATTTAAAATAAAATTAGACAAAGGCACTTTGAATGTAGCCTACAGTGTTGCTACTGCCTATGTCTAGACTGTCCCCAGAGGTATAAATAGTACACATTTTAATGTAATAATAGAAGTGTTCATATCCCCCCCTCCAATAAATTATATTTCTCTTGTCTGAGGAGAATATAGGATTTAGTCGTCTTTGTTTCAGATTTGAAAAAAAAAAGTGAGTTTGTGTTCATTAAGTTAAAGTGTTAGATCCAAAATAAACCTTCTCGCTTTTAGGAAGCAGTCTCACAAGTATCATACTAAGTGCCCCATCAAGACTAAAGTGTGGTTTTTGTCTCATTACTTGTGTTAAGGATCAGTACCATTTGGTTGTTGTTGATTTTGTTATGTAAGTATCTGTAATCCGATGGCCTCTTCTGGACTCCACAGTTCTGGCATGCATACACACACACACACACACACACACACACACACACACACA
>CABHPR010146764.1:22104-56243 GCA_902168415.1 Peromyscus melanophrys
CTGGTCTAGAATTCACAGTGTGATATACGGGAAGACTGGTCTAGAATCCAGGTTTCCTGGGACTTGTTCAAGTGCCATTTCAAGGGCTTTGGAGGAAGGGCCTCTGTTAGAATTTTGGTTTTGTCTATTGAAAATTATGCTTCTAACGGACTCGTAGAAGATTTCCAGGTATTTTATAGGCAATTTTCTAATTTTTAAAAGCTCACTATTAAAATACATGCAGTTATTGGAAATCTTCATTAAGAGAAAAAAAAAAAGACCCTTTTCTCAGTAACGGAAACAAATTAGCTTGGCCCTGTCACAAGCATCTATGCAGAATTGATTCTGCCCTAGAAATGATCTGACTTCCCGTTTAGATCTTCATGTGGTTGAGAAAAATATGACTTTGAGCTGCTCATATTAGAATTAATTCTTCACTCAGGCAAATATCTGCTCTAGCAGTGTTTACTATATAAAGGAGAGACACACTGAAGAAGCCACTAGTTTAAATCCCGCTAAATGATGCACCACAGTGGACATACGAGAAATGTTGGTTCTGTCTTTCACTTGTGTGAACATCTCAAAGAGGTGGCTGCCTTTACTGTGTGCTCGTAGGACACTGCAGAAATGCAACTCTTAATAGAAAAACCACTCTTTCTGTGTTCCCTGCTGGCGTTATTTCTCCAGAGGGAAGAAAATGCCTCTCAAGAAGGAGGAAGACCAGTTCAGATGCCTGTACAATAGAAAAGGCTGAGGGAGAGCCTGGCTTCAAGCAATTTGAAGACAGGAAAGTACTACAAGAAAGTCACAGGAGTTCCCCCACATTCGCTCTCCCTAAGTTTTATGGATTTGTGTTCAGTTTGTCAAAGAGAAGATGTTCCTAAGTTTCACGGTGCTCAAGAGCTCATGCTCCTGGTAGAGACAGGAGACATGCAGTCCCACTCTGCCAATTGCAGGCTTACACAAGTTACTCTGCCATCCCTCATTTAAAAAAAAAATTGTGATAACATCTATAACAGTGGTGTTGCTTTGCGAGTGTGAGGAACTAGCCTCAGAAAGTGTCCTTAACCACTGGGCCATCTCCCCAGGCCCACGGTTTAATTCTTATGCTGATACAAGTAACCAAATTATGCTCGATTACCACTCATATTTTCAAAAATTAATTTATATTTCCCATATATTTTATTTGCATACATACATATTATTAGGAAAGTATCCAAAGCCAAAGAGTGACTTTTCTTAAATAGCTATTAAAAATAGCTCTACTCGAAAATAACATGTTTTATATATTCTTACACAATGAGAAAGGACATTTTAAAATTTGATGGCTCTGACATGAAACTGAAATTGTCAAGATAAGGCACTGATGTAATAATTGGGAAAATATGCCAGAAAGGGCATTCGTTTCTTCCATAAAAATAAAACTTAGTGTGTTCCTTGTATGTGTTAGTAAGCTATGTCCTAAGTCTGAGTATTAGTGTTTAACCACTGACGTTTTCCCATTTGAAACTGGTTATTCACAACTTTATTTGTAATATATGTAAAACAGATATGGGATTACTATCAGGAGCATACAAGAGGGTCTCGATAAACAAAAACTAAATAGGCCAGTAAGGAAGTCACAAATCACTAAGAATAGATAAGGAAAACCCATGCTTATATTTTTAAAATGATACTAAGCCTCACCAGTAATAAAGGAAATTAATACCAAAACACATTTTTTTGTTTCCTTGTTTTTGGTGCCGGAGGTTGAACCAGGACCTGTCGTGCTAGGCATCTGCTGTGTCTAGCCGTGAGCTGCCTCTAAGACAAGGTCTCACTATGCTACCCAGGCTAGCCTTGAATTATCTATCCTCCTGCCTCTGCCTCCCTAGTGCCGAGAGACCCAGCTTTAAGACAATGGTCTTTCTTTGGCCTATGATGTTGACTAAATTTACAAAGACTCGTGGCTATAAGAAATTTGATAGCTCTATAGTATTAGGGTAATTGAACATGGCCTTTGGGAACTGTTACATCTCACTGTATAAATGTTATCAAAATAATTTGCTGTAAGTATGGCTCTACATATAACTTGTTTAATTATAAAAGAGCATTTATAGGTTTTGAAGAACATTTTTTTGGTGAAGTACAAGTCATGGATGGCAAAAAAAAAATAATAGACTTTAAAAAGATAAGACTAAGTCAGGCAGTGGTGGCACACGTCTTTAATCCCAGCACTCAGGGGGCAGATCTCTATGAGTTTGAGGCCAGCCTGGTCTACTGAGTGAGATCCAGGACAGGCACCAAAGCTACACAGAGAAACCCTGTCTCAAAAAAACAAGAAAAAAAAAAAGACTAAAATACTGTCTGTGAAGTTAATAATGTAATTAATATTATTAGATTATCCACTTAATAGATTGCTGTTCCAGGGCAGGGAGATTATCTGCTCACAGTAGCTGTACTTATTTTCCAGAATGTCTCTTTGTTTTACCATTTTCCATTCTGACCGCTGCAGTCAAGTGTTAGCAAGTATAAACTCTTTTATGTTTGAACCTCTGGAATGGTCATTAAGGTCATTCAGAGGTAGACTCACACATGGATCCAAATTGCTTTTAGTTCCGCTGGAGGGTAGGAAAGGGTTACAATCAGTTTGGAGCCCTTGGCAGGGGAGGGAAGTCGGGGCCTAGAGAAGAATGCGTGGGTGTGATGGTCTGTTCAGACACAGAGATCAAGCTGGTCTTGAATACTATACTGTCAGATAATCTCCTTCAGGGGGGTCTGAGAAAGTGAACTCTGATTGGACTCTCATTTGTAAACAAACTTACATGGCAGGTTTGAACACCGAGAAACTTGCTTCCATGTGTGTGTGCGCGTACGTGCGTGCATGTGTGTGTGCATGTACGTATGTGTGTGTGTGTGTGTGTGTGTGTGTGTGTGTGTGTGTGTGTGTGTGTGTGTGTGTTTATGGGTACACTTTTTGTATGTGTGGATAGGTGTTCATTTATGTTCATTTCATTATGTGTGTGCAGGTGCATGTGCACATGGAGAGGCCAGAGGATAATCTTTGATGTTATTCTTCATGAGCTGTCTACCTTTATGTTTCAAACTTGTCCCTGCCTCCCTGGGGCTGAATTTACAAGTGCATCCCTGGCTTGTTTTGTTTTGTTTTGTTTTAATGTGAATGCTGGGGATCAAACTCAAGGGCCCATGCTTCTGAAGCAAGGACTTTAATGCCTGAGCTGTCTTTGCCCATCTCCAGTAGGAGCCAGACAGGCACTATAATGTTTGGCTTGCAAATGGCTCTTACAAGCTTGCTAGCAAATCAGAAGCGAGGTGGAATGCATTTCCTCACTGGATCTCTGAAGTGGGTGGTAGACACGGTACATTTGACCCGAGAGAAACATTTAAAGGAGTGTGATCATGTTAGCTATGTGAGCTCTTGTCATTTAGGTTTTTAGTTATTGCTGTTTTATTTATTAGAAATCTAGATGCTGCAATTCAAAGCCGCGCAGGAACAAATTTCAACATGCTGTGTGCATGGATTTTTAAATTTTTAGAGCCATTCAGTAATGTGGCAGGCTGATCTCTACAGCTGTGGGCTCTGCAGCTCTAGAAATACTTGGGACCCCAAGATTGCAGCATGTTTTAAGGCAGTGACATTTCATTCTGGAATAAGGAAAACTTAGTAGGGGGGAAAAAGATAAATAAGAAAAATACACCCTTCTCTTGGTACAACTGAGAAAGGTCCGAACTCCTGAAGACATTATTACTATCCCAGGGAAATCACATGGAGAGCAAAATAAGTAGATATAACAAGGAGTACAGAAATTGTATGGATTACTGTATGCAGATTCTTGTTCCAGTCTGTTTCAGATTGTCTATGGCTTGTCCTCCCCCAGCTGCTATGTTCAGAGGTAGCCGCCTGAGAGATAGTGGTTCTCCATGCCTTGTCTGGGTTCCTCAGTGATGCATAAGGAGCCATGGGCATGAGGCTTTCTGCTGGCAGAGTGGGAATCTTAAGTGCTGGAAGCACAGACATTTGGTTCTTTGTGGAGAATGGACTAGATAGCTGCTCATTCATAAAGACCAATAAATATCTCAGGAAATGCAATGGTCCTGGAGCACGCTGTTTTTTATCTGAACTCTCTAGTTGAAGGCCAATAAGCCAATCTACAGAGGCCCACAAGGCTCACACTTGAGGAGCACTGCCTTGCTAGGTGAGGTGTACCACTGAAGCACGGGTGACTGCAGTTGCTCGTCCCGCCTCTCTGCCCCCTGTCCACAGTGCTCACCCCTCCTCTACATAAGGCTGAACAAATATTTAAAGAATGTTGGTTTGAAGGGAAGTCAAGTTATCAATCCATTTTCCTGTCTTTTTGTCTCCAGGGCCCTCTGTTTACATGAGCTTCATATAACCTATGACCTTTTTCTTTTTTCTAGTGTCCATGGACAACATTGGTGAACAAGGTAAAATATTGTTCTGGTTGCAGATGTAATGCCTTAAGAATAGTTCAAAAAAGCAAATTGTATCCTTTATGCTTGGTTGAGATTAAAAAATTATTCCTCGACAATATGGTAATAAGATAGAGTTAATGGCATCTCATTTTTCTAATTTCCCAAGCTAAATTCTGTCACACACTTGGCAAATACTCTGTAATGGCCATAATTGTTTCGAAGATTGTTATAGCTCCAAGATACATGGATAGAAACAATCTCCTGTCTCAGCTTGAACTTCTCCTTCATAACTGAGTTATCTATCTGCAGAGTTTATGAAATTCTGCCTCTATTTGTAATAAGTTCCATATTACATAATCCAAATTGTGGATGAATTCATAGGCATAAATATCATAATCCTTTAGAAAAATTAAAAATTGCTAGTAAAATTTGAAAATATAAAACATGTCATATCCTGCTTATTTATCTGCTTAGTTTTTGTTAGGAGTGGAGGCCTGGTGCTATCTAGAAAGGAAGTCGACCACTGATCTGCACCCCCAGCCCTCAAACATTCTGAATTGGCACATTTTTCTGCAATTGTTTACTTCCTAACTATGCTAATGTGTTATTAAGACAGAATTATTATCAGAAGTATGAAATTATTATTGTAAATTTGTGGAGTACTTCAAGCCTTTAAAAGAATATACAAAGTGTGTTTATATTATCAAAAAAGTACTCAGGATGCTTTTCTTAACAGTTGTCCTGTGTACTAAATCAGGCATTAGAACCCCCACAGACAGAAATCACTTCATCCAGATGGTCCCTGTTTACATGTTGTCGTTATAACCAAGAGAGCCACCAGGGTCAACCAGAGCTAAGCAAACAGGCAAACGGCTTCTCAGATGGGAACTGCTTTCTCTGCCTCTCATTAAGCAAAGTTCGTAAAATCTGAAATTCTGAACATTTGGCTAATATTGGGTTTACTCTTATATAACCACCACAGTTTTACAACTTAGGAAAGATCTGATTAGCCTGTTTGCAAAAAGATAGGCCTGTGTACAGATGGGGAGGGTCTAGTCCTGGATATAGATGTAATGATACATTCAGAGATGTCAAAAAATCTTCTTGACTTCAGGTTTTTATTTAAAGAGTTGCACTTATTTGAATGTGATATAAATACTATTTGATAGTTTATCATCATTGTTAATTTGAATATTTTGTGAATACCATGATTTGAGTAAAATTTTGCATATTACAGTGATGATTATGTTTCTCTTGTTTCAGTTGTGAGCCTCATGGCTTATCATCTGCTTTTTGCAATGTTTGTCTGGTCATACTGGAAAACCATTTTTACACTGCCCATGAATCCTTCAAAAGAAGTAAGTCAAAGCAATAGCAGAGGTCCCTGAAGATAGCAATCTGTTATACTGACTTCCGAAAATGAATTTCCTTCTTTTCATTAGCTGTTACAAATGATCGAATACAGTGATGTTTTTGGATTTAAAAAATCTGTATATGTTAATGAACACTGGAACTTTCACTGGTACTTATTTTTGTATCTGATAGAGTTATTCTATCAAATCTTCTATGCATTCCTTTCTACATTGGAGTCAAGTATCCAGATGGATCAGTAAGAGATAGGTGAGAGATAGATAGATAGATAGATAGATAGATAGATAGATAGATAGATAGAGAGGTAGGTAGGTAGGTAGGTAGATAGATGACAGACAGATAATTTGATGCAATTCCATACTAATTATTATACTAAACACGTATTAGTTGTCTGTCAATCACCAGAAACAACACTAAATTGCTTAGCTCATTCTCTCTGTATTCAGGAAATCTATAGCCAGTCCACAACTTCTACATACCCAGACTCCTTCTATCTCATTGTTCTGTCACCATGGTGTTTTGATTCCATAGGCCACTTCTTGGCTGAAGATGTAGCTCTAATTCCAGACATTATGAATATGTTATAGCCAGCAGGCCATAGACAGTAGGAAAGAGGTGTCCTTTCCCATCAGTGACATTTTCTTCAAGTTACTGATTCCATTTCCACTTGCATTTAGATGACTTCATTATGTGACCACATCTCACATGGAAGCCTGGGAATGTCATTGCGATTCTCAGTGGTCATGTCAGCCACTAAAGGGATGAATGGTTATTGGGGGACAGCTAGCAATCTTTGATACAGAAGGTTTTTTTTTTTAAAGTAGAAGCATATGACTAAATTAAATTTGCATTTCTGAATATATTGTACTGTTCATTTCTGGGTATCTCGTTTGGTTAAATGATTTAAGAGCAAGAGATGGTATCTTATACCCCTTTGTATTCTTGGCATTTGTTCCAATATGTATTTGTTGAATTTAAATAAATGTTGCTGTTCACAGCATATTTTTAGGAGGCCAAGTTAAAAAGAAAAGACATCACTGTAGATTGTTCCCTAAAGCAATCAATTTGAAATGAATCTGTGACCATACAGGCCAATATTCATGCTTTCAGCTTGGAAAAAGGTGTTAAAACCAAACCTCATATATTTGCACAGAAATAATGGTATGTGTCAACTATGGTGCTTCTCAGACCATCTTTTCTTTGGCTCTCCACTTCTTTCTCCTTTTCTGTGTTTTTTCCCTTCCTCATACAGTGCTCCCTTCTTCCTCATAATCTCTCCCACTGTGTATGTTTGAAAGAAAAAGCTGCCTGCTATCAATGGAGAGAGTGATCTTATCCACTCAGGTGGCTCACCAACTACCTCTACATTGATAACTTTCACATCTATTCCCAGCTCTGATTTCTTCTGAGAGCTTAATATATGTGTTTCTCTGTCAGACATTGCACTGACACTTTTATATATATATATATATATATATATATATATATATATATATATGCTTTGTGTTCTTGTAACTCTTAACTCATGTAGCTTCCTTGAATGTACCATCCTAGTATTTTTCTTTCTATGGTATTCTTTCCCTTTTCTCATTAAAAAATTATAATTTGCATCTGCACCAGCAGCAATTATCTCTTGAAATTCTCAAGCAGGGAATTATCCGAGAGTTCAGTTTCTGGATCTCTCTCTCTTTTTTTTTTTTAATGTAACTGCATTGGCAATCCCATTTAATTTTATATAGTATCCCATTGGTATAACTCGCATTAATACATTAGCTCAGATCTCTCTCCTGAACTCTAGACACATCAAAAAAAAAACTATCTCTCCGACATCTGACAAAAATTTCAAATGCAGTGTATCTGAAAACATTTGGATCTCCTATTCAGTTTTCTAATCGCATTGTTAAAGTGGCCCCATATCAGAAATGGCAGTTATGTCTTCCATTTTCAGGCCAAAAACTTTAGAGTCATCCTTGACTGTTCTTCCTCCTCTGTCCATATACAGTCAGCAATTTAGCTTCAGGCTATCACTTTAGCTGATGCCGACAGTGTGAGCTCATGCCCCTCCTGCTGCCACCCTGAGCCAGGGCATCATCTCTCATTTACATATTTGCAGTATCATGTTGAGGGTTTCTCTAACTACACCATAAAAAACAGCAAACCCCCTAGGACAAGCATAGAAATTAATCATAATGAATTTAAAGCTTGATCAGACTTTGCTGGGTGATTGTTTTACAAAAAAAAAAAAAGTGTGTGTGTGTGTGTGTGTGTGTGTGTGTGTGTGTGTGTGTGTGTGTGTTCATGTGTGTGCAGTTACCCTCAGAGGCCAGAAGAGGGTGTCAGATACCCAGGAACTGGAATTATAGGTCCCTTCTGAGCCACTTGGCATGGGTGCTAAGAACTGAACTTGGGTCCTCTGTAAGAGCAGCAAGTGCTCTTAACCCCTGAACCGGCCCTCCAGCCCAACCCATATTGCTAATTGTCATAGCAGCATTTTCTTGTAACATGTGATGACTGATGTAATGATATTCCAATTTTAAATTTTTAGACTGACCCCAACCTCATATTATATAGTACTGATAATAGTACGTTTGTATGTAGAATTTTACTCACATTTTAAATTATTTCCTTAATAAAAATTCTTGAATGTAGAATTAATAGATCAAGGATATTTCAGTTGCTTGCCAAATTGTTACCCAAAAGGACTGCAGTAATTTTCAATACTAACAGTTATATCAGACTCTTGGCGTTTCTTGTTATTATGAAAACTGTGTTAGCAACTTAATGGGTAAACTGTTTTATGTTTTAACTTATACATTTTAGATTCTCGTAAGGAGATTGTGTGTGTGTGTGTGTGTGTGTGTGTGTGTGTGTGTGTGTGTGTGTGTCCTACATGAAAGACAACCAACAGAAAAGAGAATGTATTTATGTTAGTTTCCTGGTTCTTTTTAAAATACAAATAATGATTTTCTTTTTGTGTATATAGTTAAAACTGAACCCTACTTTAATCTAGAAACTCTAGATGACCTCAGATCTTGGTTCCTATTGCACTTACCGGTAGGAAGAAGGCAGACATTTTGGAGAAATGATTACTTTTAGGACTGTGCCGGAAAACAAGGAAGTGCTCAGACAAAATGCACAGAAGAGAATGTGTCAGAGGAACACCTAGGCCAAGGAAAGAAACCCCAGTGGAAAAGGGCAAATGATTTGAGCAGCAGAAGTCTCTCAGCATGAAATAAGCATCTGTGAGACCACTTAATTAAACAAATAATTGAGGAAACTGATAAATAATAGAACAGAAGCACCTGTCCAAGAGAAGACTTCTAAACAATTTCTGTAAATACTTCACCTTTTAGGGGTGGAGACGTAAATCCCCACTCCTTACATATGAACAAATATTCTCTCCAAAGAGTACAGGGTAGGAAAGAGAAGTACCGAGGAAGTCTACAGTAGCGACCCCTGATGAAAAGCTCCCTCAGGTTGGAGAGATGGTGCAGTGGTTAGGAGCACTTGTTCTTCAAGGGTTTAGTTTCCAGCACCCATATGACAGCTTACCACCAACCCTAACTCCAGTTCCAGGGGATATGGTGCCATTCTCTGACCTCTGAGAGCACCAGACGTGCAGGTGCTACACATTCATGCAGGAGAAGCACTCATACACATACCATAAGTCTCAAACAAACAAACAAACAGATTTTAACCCTCCCTTAACTATGTGATTAAGGCCAGCATGACAGGTCCGGTCACGTTGCCATGACCTGCTGGCAATGTCGGTCTTTTTCTCCTAAAGATCCACGACCCCCAATCTTATCAGGAGACAAACATTAGAGAAGTTGCGATTAAATGACCCTCTACACAACGTCAGCGCTACTCAGGACTGCCATGGTAACGAGAAGAAGCAAGGAAAGGAAATCATAAACAATGAAGGAAAATCTGAGAAGACTGCCGAGGCTCAAATGAACCTGAGAGGATGTGGCAATTGAAAATACTCCGGGATTTTCATAATCCCATATTATGCAGATATATGGAATAGAAATACTGTAGTTAAAAAAAGATATTCCAAAGCAGAAAATCTGAATATCTATGCTGAACTTTATGTTGTGCACTTTAGTGAATAAATGGATCAGTATTATGTTATTAAAGTGCCTGAAATGTGCCGATGCTACTGTAAGATGTTAATGTGGGAAACTTAGTGAGGGACTATATAGGAACTTTAGGAACTTTACAGTATTTTCTCAATCCATCAAGTAAATCTAAGGTATTCTTTAAAAGTAAAATAAAATTAGTCTAGCAGAAGCAAACTCAGGATGTATGAAGAACTGTGGCAGCTGGAGGTGGGAGACTATATCAGGAGTTACCAGCTCTACTTTCCAAGATGCTCGGTACCTTCAGATATGCACAGACAGCGTTTTCTAATCTCTGAACTGACAGGAATTTGCATACCATAATGTTCTGGAGAGAAAGTGGTGGAAGGGAGAACCATATAGCTCAACCCTTTTACAAGGTAGAAAACTGTTTTTGACCTCTATATTATGTAAGTACGATTTTCACTAACCTGTATTTGATTTCTTAGAACTGACTCAGGGCTGTTCTAGTTAATTTATTATTTTAAGCACTAAACATGCTAGGGTCTTCCATGTCCAACACTCCCATAAGATGAAAAAGACCAGGAAAGTCATACAATGTTGATGAATTTCAATGCATATGGCAGTTTTTAGAAGTATTTTAATATATTATAAATAATCAATTCAGTGTCAATTTACAGTGCCAGGTTTTAAATCAGTTTTAGAACTGGCAATAGGAAGCGCTAGAGAGATGGCTCACATGAGAATGCTTGCTTGGTGTATAAGTGTGAGGGCCTGAGTTCAGATCTGAAGCGTCTGTGTGAGAAGCCAGGTATGGCTTTTACATTAATGGGCCTGCAGTGTTATGATTAAGTCTAGCAAAAAGTCATGCACACAAAAACATTATGCTAATATAAAAGTTATTTACACTTGAAAGCTGAAGTGTTTTTTTTTTAAGTTGATTTCTGGGAGGGCAAAGATTGAGGCCCAATGTCATGACCTAATTTTTATTGAATAATTTGTCATTATGTAAATAACACATTTAAGTCACCTTATTTTTTTTTTAGGGACAGAAAATCTCTGGGTAGCCAAGGCTAATCTTGAACTCACAATCCTCACGCCTCAGTCTCTTGAGTATTAAGAGTACAGGCGTACAGTGCCATACCCAACTCCAGGTTGTGTTTATTTTTTCTTTTAAAAATATCTATTCTGTGAGCGCTTCATTAGCAACTCCTCCTGGGATATAGCTCAAAATGGTAGAGAACTTCCCTTTCATATATGATGCCCTAGGTTCAATCCTTGGTACTGGCAAATAAAGTATATGTAATGTAAAAAATAAAGAATAATCAAATGAAAATACCCAAGCAAACATTCAGCTGATATATAGACCTGCTTAATTTTCCTGTTATACACATCACAGTTGTATTTCCCTGTACTCCCCAAGAAGAAGCAACTACTCTGTATTTTATTTTAATTATTCCCATCTTCTTTATAATTTTATCACATATGAGTGTGCCCTTACTGGTAATATAGAGACTGCTTAGCTTCTTGATTTTGAAACTTTATAGAGAATGTGTTCTCTGAGATAATTGGTTGTTGCTGTTTTCAACAAGATGGTAAGATCTGGTACTTCATTCTTGGATGATCGCAGTTCAAGGTTAAGCACCAGTATTATGTTTAGATGTATCTTGTCTTGATTTATTTACCCACTACCCTTTGATAGACATTAGATTGAGTTCGTATTTTTCCTGTTTCAAAGAACAGCACTATTTATAGGTATTCATACAGTAGCAACTTTGGGACTTTTGCATGTATATGTGATTAGTAGGAGCCAAAACAAATTTTTGTTTTTCCCAAATAAGCATGGTTAATTGGTTGAACCAAACTGTCGATATAAGCAGAAAAATGAATACTTAGATATTTGAGTGCCAGAGAAGATTCTGTGTGACAATTATGCCTAAGTTTAAACTGTCTTAAATGAGAATATATATCCAATTGATTTTTTTTCTACTTTTGTTCCTAATAGTATCCAAATGAAAAATCCATCTGTTGAGCCATGCATTTTTACTGGGCCATCTTTTTTTTCCCCACCCCTGGGCCATCTTATCAACTATATAATTAATATTTTGACAGAATTATTCATTTTATAAACCATTTTCTACATCCTGCCCTCTTTAAGTTTAAAAACACTTGAGGAAATAGTTATAATGTCTATCATACCTATTATTATTATTATTATTATCACATTCTTTTTCAAGATTCATAAAGTAGTTATCTGTGAGGTTAAGAGACATGCCCAGATTGGAAACTCTATCAACCTCTCTGAATATACTATATACCATTAATATTTTATAAGTACCTGTGGGTATAATAGAGCAGACAAATGTGTTGTCATTCCTTTGAAAATACTGATTAAAATTTAAATTTATTCCTCAGTTCCATCTCTCTTATGCAGAGAAAGAACTGCTGGAGAGAGAGCCGAGAGGAGAAGCCCATCAGGAAGTTCTGAGGCGAGCAGCCAAAGACCTTCCCATCTATACCCGGACCATGTCCGGAGGTAAGCTCTGATAATTACAGACAGTGTGCAAATGAGATATAATGACTCTTGGAAAGCATGTTCATATTCATAAACTGTCAAACGCTCGATGGAAAGTGCTGTGCTGTTTCTTGGGTTGCTATTAAATCTTTCCTGTATAGTTCCATACAACAGAGCAGAAATATAAGTCACACTGTGGCACCGAGATCTCGGAACTGACTCTGATTCTGTTCCTCCTACTTTGTCGTGCCTTGGCGATGATGTAGGGACTGCTGGAGTCTGTATCTGTAGTAGGGAAAATTTGTTTTTAAAGTTTTCATTATAAACCTTCCTATTTATATATTTAAGGAAGCAATATCTACAGTGGATGGAAAGCTAATAATTTTGCAAAGTTTTCTTTATGATTAAAGCAGTAATTGTGTGAATTATGTAAAACATAATTTAGGTATTGCTGTCTTTTTTATGTTAGATTTTATTTATTTGTCTTTCATACAATATATCATGACCACAGCTTCCCCTCCCTCTGCTCTTCCCAGTCCCCCACCTCTCTCCTCTCCTCTAGATCCACTCCTCCACCCCCTTCTCCCCCAGAAAAGAGCAGTCCTCCTGGGGACATAACAGAACACTGCACAACCAGATACAATAAGACGAGGCATAAACCTTTATATCAGCTGGGCGAGGGAGCCAGTAGAAGGAAAATGTCCCCATGAGCATGCAAAATTGTCAAAGAAGCCCCACTTCCACTGTCAGGAGTACCCCCAAACCGGCAGCCATTGTATATATGCAGAGGACCTATTGCAGGTCCATGCAAGCTCTGGGATTGCTGCTTCAGTCTCTGTGAGGCCCCATGAGCCCTGTTCAGTTGATTCCCCAACTGTGCTTGCTCCACGTCCTCAACCCCTCTGGCTCCCACAATTCATCCTTCCCCTCTTTGGGGGATGCCCCACACTCTGAGGGGAGGGACTGATGTCTAGACCTCCAACCTGGGCTCTCTCTCTCTGACTATTGGCTGTGGGTCTCTTTCTGCTCCCATTGGTTGATGGAGAACGCCTCTCTGATGATGACTGGACAAGGCACCAATCTATGACTGTAGCAGAGCATCATTAGGAATCATTTCATTGACGTTTTTATTTTTGCCAGTCGTGTTTGGTTCAATGAAAACTGTTATATAAATAACTTAAATTAATAGAAAGCCTACTTAGCTTACATTTTAAGGTAATTTAACATCTAATTAAGTCATTGTCTTCAAAAGCCAACACACAGCCAGAAGGTGGTGTCACACACCTTTAATCCCTGTACTTGGGAGGCAGAGGCAGGCAAACATCTGAGTTTGAGGCTAGCCTGGTCTACAAGGTGAGTTCCGGGACAGCCAGAGCTGTTACACAGAGAAATCCTGTCTCAAAACAAAACAAAACAAACAAACAAACAAAAAAAAACACCAACAACAAAACTACACGAACTACAGATAATTACTGCCAAGACTTAACCCAGACATGTTTTGTGGCTTTAAACTTCCGTTTGCCCATTATGGCTCATTAGCCCATTGGTCTATTGAGTCCTTAAAATATGGCTAGGCCATGGTGAGAATTCTTAAATATAAGATACACAAATGCTTTCAAAGATTTAGCATGCAAGAAATGTAAAATGGGAGCTAGAGAGATGGCTCAGCGGTTAAGAGCACTGACTGTTCTTCCAGAGGACCTAGGTTCAATTCCCAGCACCCACATGGCAGCTCACAACTGTAACTCCAGTCCTAGGGTACTAAAACACCAATGTACATAAAATAAATAAGTTATTAAAAAAATGTAAAATGCCTCATTAATATTCTTATATAATTTGCATTTGCTTTGAGCTCACATTAGAACCATATTGAATCTACATCTAATACAGTCTTCACTGTTCTGTTTGCTGCAATTTAGTGCACTCTGTGAGATTTGTGTTGAGAAATAGTTATCTCAAAATTAGCCATCCAGATCCACTGTGCTCTCTGGACTATTGAAGAAAAGATGCCATCATTACCTGCAAGAACTAAAATCCTCCATTGGAAATGCTTCTTCCCATACTTGCTTCTAACATTGTATCATAATCAACAGAGATGTGAGATATTTCCCAATTTATGGAACCAATAGAGTGTGTTTACACATGCTAGACTATGTCTTTGTGGCATATTCTCACTCAGTTATGCACAGGAATAAATTGACTCAGCTGAGGGAGACTTTCTGTTGACCAGTAGACATGAACGCACCTTCCCCTTGAGAGCCTTACCGTAGCCACTGATGACAGAGAACTCCTTAGAGAGATTTTCCAAGAGGTCTTCTGTTCTTGGGAAATCTCTCCAGGGCAGCCTGTCTCTAGGCAAGTGTTTCCATTTTCCGTCTTTAAACTGGGTTGAATATCTTTTTTTTTATTATCAAATTTAAATTCAGTATACTTTTTAGAGTTTAAATCTGGAGTGATGATAAAAAGCTATTTAGCTGTATTTTCAGTGACTTGTTAAGTTTAAGACTAAGTGAACTCTTTGTTCCTAGCAATCCGGTATTGTGACAGATGCCAACTTATAAAACCAGACCGCTGCCATCACTGTTCCGTCTGTGATAAGTAAGGAAACCTTTCCTTCTCAAAAGATGTTCAGTATTGCGCTACTACTTTCCACATTATCACCACAGTCCACATTCATGCTATTTAGGCTACCTTTTGTATACATGAGTGGAATTAGTCCTTGTATTAATGGCAGTGTAGCTTATGGCCACAATTAATGCTGTTTCCCCAGGTTTGTGATAACATAACGTGAACATTTTTAGCAATTCTCACATGGCAAGTTCAACTTAGCAAGTGTTACTTCTGTGAATGTTTTCCATCTTTATAAAGACATCTTGATAGATAAACTTCTCACACTTAGATAGTATTGTATATTTAGTATGTGACAGAACAGAAAGACTACTCCTAAAGATTGATAGTCAGGAGCAAATTTTATATAGAGTTTGTGTAAATCAACTGATGTTTTCCACATTTTAAAGAAAAGTAGTCTTGTACTAATATACCAGTATTTTAAAAAGAAATTGATTTGTATCTCAAGGAATGTACATTTTGAAGTTTTATTCTGTTACAACTAGAATCAGCTACAGTATCTGTTTTAGATGAGAATGTCTACTCTTACTGGATTTTATTTTTAAATGAGTAATTTGGTAATATTACATGCAATTTTACATGTCAGAACTGTTGGAAATAGTTCCTATTTTCTTTTTATAATGAACATCATAAAGTGTCATGTTTTATTTTTTGGATATTTTAGATGTATTTTGAAGATGGATCATCATTGCCCATGGTGAGTATAAACCTATATTAGAAATAAGTTTGAATCAATTATTAACAGTATAAATCGAATCACTTTCTACAAATTCTTTCATGGATCAGTTACCTTGCTTGCCCTAGAGACACTTCCAGGGTTAGTTTCCAGTGCTTAACTAGCTTCAAAGAGCCTTCATTTGGGAGAATTTTCATTAAGTGATTTTAAAACTAGTACATTAATAACATGAAAGTTAATTTTACATGTTTTCTCTGCACGAGTATTCTTTTTTGCACATATATAAACACAGATGCACTAAAATACTTTCCAGAAATGTAAATATTTATACATTAATGATATATATTGCATTAATTAATAATACCTCAATAGAAGTTTATAATAAACTTTTAACAATTTGTTTTAAATGAAGCTACACTGAGGGATAGAATAGTAAACAGACAAGTACACAGATACATTTAACTTAGAACTCACTCCTCATATTTTCTAAGTCATTAATTTAAGTGACTTTATAGGGGTCTATCTGAAAGATCCACTAGTGAAGGTTGGTTTCCCTACTCTTGTTATCATTTTTCGTTCTGTATATGTTAATCATGTTAAGGTTGCCATGTTTGAATTCAAGCATCAATTATAATTATTGCACAAGCTTTACTTCTTCCAGGGATGGCACACAGGAGGGATATGAATGTTCACACGTTTGCCTTAGGCAGTCTGCAGTATGCATGGGAGATGATTTTCCTAGGAGCAGGGAAGTGTTGCTAGAGTTTTTCTGCCTGGCCCACAATCAGGACAAATCTCTGTCACCTGCCAGTCCCACAGCCGCTCAGACCCAACCAAGTAAACACAGAGACTTATATTGCTTACAAACTGTATGGCCGTGGCAGGCTTCTTGCTAACTGTTCTTATATCTTAAATTAATCCATTTCTATAATTCTGTTCCTTGCCACATGGCTCGTGGCTTACTGGCATCTTTACAGGCTGCTTGTCCTGGCGGTGGCTGGCAGCACCTGGCAGCATCTCCTTCCACCTTCCTGCTCTTTTCACCTCTCTGTTAGTCCCGCCTATACTTCTTGCTTAGCCACTGGCCAATCAGTGCTTTATTCATTGACCAATCAGAGCAACACATTTGCCATACAGACCATCCCACAGCAGGGAAGTGTAGGGAAGACTGGGGGGTCTATGCTTCCTACATCTTTTACCATTGTACCTCTCCCTCTTCCTCAGCAGATTTCTCCCTTGAAAGTGTTAAGGGCAGTCAACTCCCACCAGAATGGTGTCTCCTTTTAAAAAATGTTTGAATGACCCCTCTTTGTACTAACTTATACTTGCACTTATTCTTCTGTTCCCCTTTCCTTTCCCACCAAACCAATATCCTCAATTACCAGTTTTCCTCATTTTCATCCCCGTTTTCCCCAATTCTCCCAGTGCCCCGCCCACAGTGCCATGTAAGTTTTCTGGTAATGAGCAGCTCCTCTGGTTGATGACATCCCTCAGTCTTAAGAACCTGTGTGTGTTTCCTTGGTTCCCCATCAGGGCTTTCTTTTATCTGAATAAGTTTGCTCAACTTACAACACTGTTGGTCCAGAAGAGCCAGGACATTACCACCTCTAGGCCTATCCTTTCAGCCAGAGAAAGCCGGACTAATAACTCAACTCCATTGACAATGTTTCCATTTTTATGGTGCTGGGCCTCAAACCCAGGACCTTGAACATGCTGGGAAAGCACTCTGCCCCACACTACATCTCCAGCTCTTATTACCTTCTTTATTTAAAACAAGCACACAAACCTACCTACCTGTACCAAAGCTATTGTCTCGGAGTTGGCTTGGAGGAGAACTAAGATTAAGCAATCTCCTGTCTGTGTTCTGTACAACCTAAACACCATTAGTGGTGATAAAATAATCAGGGCGGAGAGTTGATGCCAATTCTTTTCATTTTAATGAAAGATTGTGATAGTAAAGCATGGAGAGGTGGGGACAATCAGATTTGTTCCAGGTCAGTGCGTACCATAGCTCTTGCCATCCATTGTTAGATGCATAAACTTACAAAAATAGAAAATAATGACTTATGATTAGAGCGGTCTTCCTAAATCAGCAATTAATAGGGCAGAATAAGAAACTTTAACAGATAACCTATTAAACAGTTTAAAGAGAATAGCTAGAAGATGGCAGGGTTGGTTTTTTTGTTTGTTTGTTTTTGGTTTTTGGTTTTTCGAGACAGGATTTCTCTGTGTAGTTTTGGTGCCTGTCCTGGATCTCACCCTGTAGACCAGACTGGCTTTGAACTCACAGAGCTCTGCCTGGCTCTGCCTCCCGGAGTGCTGGGATTAAAGGCGTGTGCCACTGCTGCCCGGTGTTTAAGCAATAAGCTCCCACAGCATAACTTCCTTGACCTCAGAAGTGTATTGAACTGTTCCTGCACTGACATTTCCCAGGCTTCTACCTCTGTTCCCGTCACCATCTCCCCTGCAGAGATCTGCAGCCTCGTCAGTCTGGGGATGACTGGGTGCCAAGTGCCCTGTATTCAGCAGGTGTCAATTTAGTGGAGTATCCAACTTTTTTTTTTAATTTTAGATGGAATGAGATGGGTAAATAGCTTAGAAGTCAGGGTGCTGACCTAGCATGCATGAGGCCCTAGGTTTAATCTCTAGCACCAGAAAAAAATCTAAGAATTTAATTAAAAAATATGGAGAACTAGGGCTGTATTCCAGTGGTAGAGTACATGCTTAGTATGTGATGAAATCTGGGTTCACACACAGTACCACCACCACCCCCACTCTCTAAAAGGACAGATAAAACGTAGTGTGGTTCTAGAGTTCAAAAGCAAAAACAGTGATTATGTTTTCTCTCATCTGTTTTACTTCTTCCCTAATCACAGAACCACTATTGATATTGTCATGGCTACTATTTAGGTCTAAACATATCCATGTGTACATTTGTTTTTTTTGTTGTTGTTGTTTTGTTTTGTTTTGTTTTTTGTTTTTGTTTTTGTTTTTTTTAGAAGGAAGGGCTCATTTATTAGGGTTTTGGACCCAGGAGTCCACCATGACCAGAAGGCTTGGCAGCAGGATCAGCCATGTGTACATTTGTATATGCATATGTGTGTGTGTGTGTGTGTGTGTGTGTGTGTGTGTGTGTGTGTGTTCTATCTCTTTAAAAAACAAAACTATAAATAGCTACAAAATCAATAGACTGGATGTGTTTCATTTCTTCATTCACTATATTATGGAACTGTTTTCATGTCAGTATATCAAAATCTCTTACAGTTGTGTGAATATAATTTGTTAAAGGATTTTAGGATATTACCAGATTATTTAGATGCCTTTTTATATAGGCCTTGAATATGGTTGTGAACTTTAAAGTATGTATTGACTCTGAGCATTTGAAACATTAGATGAACAATGCCTGTCTGTTTTATACTTAGTGATTTGCAGGTCTGGCTGAGCATTTAAAATTACCTAGTAGGGCCTGGCAGTGGTGGTACATACAGAGGCAGGCAGATCTCTGTGAGTTCGAGGCCAGCCAGGTCTACAGAGTGAGTTCCAGAACAGGCTCCAAAGCTACACAGAGAAACCTTGTCTTGAAAAACCAAACCAAACAAACAAATAAACAAACAAATAAATAAACAAACAAACAAATAAATAAATAAATGAATGAATGAATGAATAAATAAATAAAATCACCTAGTAGGTTTTAGGAGATCAGCCTCACCCTTGTCATTTTAACTAAATGAGAGCTTCTGTAGTGTTTATTTTTATTGGATTTTTCTATTGGAGGAATGATTTTACTTTTAGCATAAACTTTTAATCATATTTATAATACTTTTGTATGCTTATCCAATAACTTCCTCAAATAAAGCAAATAATTTTAGCGTCAATGTATTGAATTCCCAGTGTGTTTTAAAGACTATACATTTTTAAAAAATGTTATCATTATATGATGATGACAGAAAAAACTAGAAATCATTTGTCCTGAGGCTCAGCAAGGTTGAAGAGTGGACTCAAAGTCACACAGCTAGTCTTGGTTGGGGACCTGAAAATCTACTTGCTTTCCAATATATTGTATTCTTTCTAGTTTAGATTCAGAAAGCAGTTTCTGTGAAACAGCCCACAGCAAATGCTTTACACCAAATTAAAATGACGTAACCCAAAATGTGTTGTTTCTGCATAAAATTCAGTTGCTGTCCTTTCTGGAGGATGCTTGGATGCAGCTTGATGTGTGCTAAACTGAGTCTACACTAAGCAGTTACAATGTCTAACCTAAGCAGTTACAATGTCTAACCTAAGCAGTTACAATGTCTAACCTAAGCAGTTACAATGTCTAACCAACAGCTGTCGCGAAAAGAGTACATTGTTACTGTTCAAGATAAATGCTCTTTCTCTATTTCCAGAATTTTCTATGGACATATAACAAATGGTGAAATATTTGGTTTTGACTCCACATTCTGTATTCTTGGTTTTTGCATAGCAAATTACCCTAGCAATCATAAGCATGAGTTTCAGTAAGCTAAATCTGTTTTTTAAAAAAAAAAAAAAAACCTGATCAAAATCATCCTCTTTCTATAAAAATGTTCTTCATCACTTAATAAAAACCTTCTTTTTTGCAGTCCTGCAGAAAGAGGAACAGCGGGTACTAGTCACTGTAACTCAGGTTACAAGGTTATGCCCTTGTTTACACCCACCCTGCCCTGTGTCTCCCAGCATCCCACCTCTATTTATCCACTCCACCTCTTGAAAACAACACAAGTAAGCAAAGGCAATATCCTGCACCCTTTGGAGAGAGATCACATTAGAGGAAGCCTGTCCAGGCCTGTTTCCAATATTCTTTCTTGCCATTATTCCATTCCAGTGCCATAAAAAAACAGTCTCAGAGATCTGTGTGCCTTCTCACGGGGGCCCTCTAACGCTGCAGACATCGCCGTTAACAAGTAGCAGGCAATTTAGCTTATTTATGGATTGCTTCTCCGTGGACAAGACCTTGAAGTTCAAAATTACTAAATCTCCTGTTGGTCCCTTTACATTGTGCTTTTTTTTTTTTTTTTTTGAGATACAGAACGTAAACATCGTTTATAAGAGTATAGATTTTTTTTTTAAAGCAAGAAAGGATAAAAATGTTTGTTTCTTTACCACGGTCACCGGGTTGAGGGGAAGGAGATGAAGAAGGAGAGGGGCTCTAGAAGGAAGAGGAACAGGAAGGAGAGGAAGAAGTAGGTTGACACTATGTCGCAGAGGAACAGGAAGGAGAGGAAGAAGTAGGTTGACACTATGTCGCAGAGTTGTCGCCCCAGCTAACTACCAGTTAACTCCGTCACCTCTGTCAGCCAGTTTAGCCACGGAGGCTGTAAACGTCTGCAGGAGATCATGGATTCATGCCCTTGTCTTATAGAACACGAGAAAACAGAGAAAATGCCTACAAAAAAGAAATGTACTCAGTTTTGCGTTGCCGATATTTATAGTTGTGAGTCCACTCTCCCCTACCCGTCATATAATGATTTTAGAACAGGAACGTAGGAATTTATGAATTTTCATGTTTGGAATTATAGAATGTAGAGCTGGATTTCAGAAATTACTGAGCACTTATAAAGAAGATGGAATTCTAATAGGCAGTAGCCTATTCTGACCCCCGGAGTCATATAATTATCTAATATCAAGTGGATGTTACACTCTGTCTAGCTGGCTCTCACTCCTCCTTTTCAGAATTCTCCCATTGAATACACCTTGATAATTTGGCTGCCTCCATGATGGCATGCGGTGAGGAGTATTGAAGGAAATGAAAGACTAACTTACTTAATCACAGTAGGAAATACAATCGAGAGATAACTTAGTGAATTCTCCATATCTGCTTGACTTTGTTGGGTTTGTTACAAACTCTCTGCCCTTAGGTGTGTGTTTGTTTATGTAATTCATCATATATGAGGTGTAGTGACATGAACTGTGATTGATTAAAGCAATATTAAATATCATATATTGAGTATCTGAGCACAAAAATGTCTTTTAAATGTGTTAGGAAATGCAATGGTCACTATGAATGAAATGCTAATGAATTTTTAATGAATATAAACCAAAAGCCATGCTATGTTTAAACATATTTATCCCTACGCCGAAGCTGTAACTCATTAAGACTATTTTCGTTTTATTGGCAGGGTGAACAATTGCGTTGGATTTTCAAATTACAAATTTTTCCTCCTTTTCTTGGCGTATTCCCTGCTGTACTGCCTTTTTATTGCTGCTACAGATTTACAGTATTTCATCAGATTTTGGACAGTAAGTCATTACGTTAGTGCCTTTTCTGTATAGAAATATTCAGCAGTGAGTTACTGCAGGGCCTGACTTTCCAGGGTTAGTCTGTGAACCATCAGCCCTCATCATTCGCGGTTTGTGTTTATGCATTCACCTTTTCCAAATTGATTTGTAACTTCCCAACCAATGTTCTCAGAGCTTTTTCAGTAGTTTCTAGACACATGCTGATGTGTGCAGTGCACATGCATGTCCATAGTTGAGGTAAACAAGGCATCGCCCTGCCCTGTCCATCTCAGGGTTCCATAAACAAGTATGTTCTCCCGTGGTCTGTGTGCCTCTGGGGTTTGTGGATGGTTTTTTGTTTGTTTGTTTATTTGTTTTATTTTTACCTTTTGTTGATTTTGCAATATAAAATGATCTTTAAACGTACAGATGAAGTACTGTCTACTGTTTCTAAATGAGACTGATGTGTCTCATGGAGAAAATACATGCTTTACCCAGGCATCAATTACAGAACAAATTTTGTTGTTCAGAATTTCCATATTAATAAGTCAATACAATATATTAAATAAGGGATATTCAGGCAAAACCCCACATCAGATAAGGTTGTGGTCAGTAGATGCCTAAGGCATCATGAGAAGAGAAAACTGACCCCATGTTTCCTCTAGATCCAGTACTCATGGATCCATTGTTCAAGGCAATCTTGTGGAGCGTAACTACAGTGAATAATCAGAATCAACTAGATAAGCAGATTTTTTCCTCGGTATTTAAAATTTGAAGTGTTTACTCCTCCTGTGTTGATTGTCTTTAAAACTGTTATATCTGCAATATCCTGAATTTTTATTACAAATTCCATTAATAAGCTTTAGGTAGTTCTTTTTTTTTGTACTATATATATAAGCAAGGCAAAACAAAACTATGAAGTATGTAAACTATCCAGAAACATTCCTGGTGAACATGAAATGATAGTTAAAAAAAAAAGCCAGGATTGCTTTCTCATTGAATTTTATTTTATTTTCATTAAATTATCTTTCATTATGGCAAGAATTTCTGAATTGCTAGGTAATTTATATGAGATTTAAACAAAATTTAATACTAACAAGTTACTGAATGCTTGCTGTGTGCTAGTCTCATTGCTAAGAAATAGAAAAACACTGGTGGGTTCCTAGCATTCAAAGATACTTCCACTTCCCGTTGGTGACTGGTCCCTAATGAATGTCTTCCAGACCGTAATCTCTCTGCCCTCCATTCCTCTGGTTGGTTTTCATCCCAGACCTCAAAAACATCTGAACAGGAAAGACCAACGTTTCTTTTGTTCAGACTTTACTCTCAAAAGCTGCCAATGAAGGTCTTGTCTTTTATATGAATGGCAAGTACTGTCGGGAAGTGAAACCCTGTGATCATGTTGGAAAGGGAGGCCCCTGGCTTCTCTAGTGCTCCACGGAATGCCAGGCCCGCCTTCATCCCCAAGCCAGCCCATCTCTCTTGGATGTGCAGACAGTGAGGGGCAAAGAGGTGTTGTAGTGCTGGCTACTTTAAACCTCAGGGTACTAAAATATTTATTTCAGACAGGTGTTACTAATGTTGATCGTTTCTGTGATGCTACTAACAGCTTGAAGCATTATTGTGGGGACATGTCTCCTGTATTCTTTTAGTCGATGCTGTTGTTGATAGTAGTCGAAAGTATCAGTGAGCAGAGGAACTAACCTATGCTAACTGGTCCTCATTTTTCTGGCATTATAATTAAAATCAGTTAAACATTTGTGAATATGAGGCATGCTAATAACATATTCAGGCAGTAAATTTAAAACTCCATTTTATAGTTTCTCATCTCTTGTTTCTTACTGGTATAGTTTATGCTGCCATGTTTGTTTGTTTGTTTTGTGTTTGTTTCTAGTATTTGATTTGGTTATGCAAGGCAAAAATAAATATTCCAACTTTAATCTTTTTCTGAATATATAGTCATATACCAGGAAGCATTTAACTTAATATGAAATAGATATTTACTTTCCTCTTTAAATTTTTGCATGAAACTATGGGTCATTTTCCATTTCTAAATTATTTAAAGAAGACAGTCATGCTAACTGATATATACATGGAGGGGATAGTCCCTCATCCCTCTGACAAACGCTTTGTTTTCTGCCTTCCCTTGTAGAATGGTCTGCCTGATACTCAAGCCAAGTTCCATATTATGTTCTTATTCTTTGCTGCAGCCATGTTCTCGGTCAGCTTGTCTTCTCTGTTTGGTTATCATTGTTGGCTAGTCAGCAAAAATAAATCTACATTAGGTGAGTATCCGATTATTATAGCAAACCGAGCTTTAAATACACATGCAGTCATTTCCTAAAAGTTGCCATCTGAGTAAATTTCATCAACCTGTCTTGAAGCAGTAAAAAAAAAAAATCTTTCTTATTTCCCACGTGTTTTGTAATGTCGTACAGACACGTGTCCATTCTTTGCGTATATTGATTTGGGGTGCATGGTGTACAAAGCAGTATTCATGCCGAGGGGAGAGCAAAGAAAAGCAATCTTTGAGGGGGCACAAAGGCAAAAAATCAAACATAAAAGTAATTATAAAATCAGAATACTTTGAAGAACACAAACAGGCCATGAAGTATGGCAGGAGAGCTGGAAATGAGCCATTTTTGAATGAGCCCTCACCACACTAAGAAATAGTCCATCTGAAAAGTTAACCACAGGAAGAGCCAGAACATTGTAGGCATAAAACAGAGTCTGTTAAAAAGCTCTACAGGGAGCTCGGCAATGGTGGCACATGCCTTTAATCCCAGGGCTCACGAGGCAGAGCCAGGGGGATCTCTGTGAGTTTGAGGCCAGCCTGGTCTACAGAGCGAGATCCAGGACAGGCACCAAAACTGTACAGAGAAACCCTGTCTCAGGAGGGAAAAAAAAACAGAAGGAGGAGGAGAAGAAGGAGAAGGAGGAAAGAGGGAAGAAGAGGAGGAGGAGGAGGAGGAGGAAGAGGAGTTGTGTGGGTTGTGTTAATTGTTAAACAAAATCTAGAATCGCCTGAGAGATGGCCCTCTGAGCAGCCTACAGGGAGGTAGGGTAGGCTGAAGATTATCTTAGCTCCCTTAATTGAGGTGGGAAGGTCCTCCTACTGTGGGTGACAACATGCCCTGGCTGGGATCCTGAACTGTATACATGGAGGAAGGGACTGAAAAGCAGCATGCATGCATTGTTTATTCCTGCTGGTGTGACTTCCTGCCATGATGGTCTGCAGCATGGAACTGTGAGCCAAATAAACCCTTTCTCCCTTAAGTAGCTTTCATCAAACTGTTGTCTCACAGCACCTGGAAAAGAGACTAAGACGTAAGGGATGTAGCAGGGCTCAGAGGGAAAGGTGCAACTGCAGATGTCCATATTAAAGGGAAGTATTTTAGCCAGTAACTGTATAGTGGGATGAGCCAGAAAAAAAGAGGAGAAAAAAACCAAAGCAAGCAGAGGGAAGGACGTAATTAATATGGGAGACCACAGAAAGGAAGTTATAGGAAAATAAATGAAACCCATACCTGTTATTTTTAATGTAATGGATTTGACAAGGCTTAGCTGAGGAGAAAAAGTAAGAGTTATTACCAAAATTAGAGGCAAAAGTAGCATTATGACCAACTTCACAGAAATGAAGGGTTTTGAGAGGACTGTGGGAAATGCTTCCCATTGGCACAATGGGTGACCTAGGTGTGATGGGAAATGACCAGAAACAAAGCACCAGCCTGAGTGAGAAATAGCCAGGCTACATCGGGAAGCCCTTGTCTAATAAAGAAGGTTGGTTTTTTTGTTTTTTGTTTTGTTTTGTTTTGTTTTGTTTTGTTTTGTGGGGGGGGGAGTTCTTAAAGCTGAACATCAACACAGGCTAAAGCTCTCGTAACTTCACGTTTCCTTTGGTATTTGACCCTGCCAGTTAGACTTTGTCTCCAAAACAATGGACAAAATCTTTTTACGTCTAAATGTTTTTCTGTCCTAAAATGAAGATTTTAGAATTTGCAAGGTTACCCAAGAGGAAAACGTGGCGTTGTGAAAAGAGCCCTGATGGCCTTGCAGGAATTCCACATCTGTATTCATTGGTTGTGTGGCCGTGGGCAATTCTGATGTCTCTTTGGACCACAGCTTTGATACACGGAATGGGCATAACTGGATATGACTGTGTGGGGATTAGATTTTTGTTTGGGCAAGCTGGTTATAAAGTATATTTTTGGGTCAGCTGGAAAATTATGATGAGATAAAAATTTCAATGATGTTAAAAATTGAGTTTATTGACTTAAAGAGGTTATCAGGGATATGTAAAATGTACTCACATTTTGTTTTAAAATATGTAGGTTTCAATACTTCGATATTATTCAGTCCATCCACCTATTTTTATTTTTATTTTATTTTATTTTATTTTATTTTATTTTTTGCCAGATCTAGAAGGTTGACTGGTAGAGTAGCTCAATGGTTAAAAAAAAAAAAACAAAAAACAAAACAAACAAAAAAAAGTAGCTCAGTGGGGAAAAAAACAAAAAAACAAAAAACACTTGCCACAAAGCCTGACAATCTGAGTTCAATCCCCGCCTCCCACATAAAGGTGGAGGGGGAGCACCCTCTCCATGAAGTTGTCCTCTGACCCCCGCATGCACACCATGGCACGTGTGCTCCCAGGACTCCCACATACACACACACACACACAAATGATAAATAAAACAAAGATCTGGAAGGGGTCACTTTTAATTTATTGGCTCATCTGTATTTTCTAATTTTCTCTAGTGCACATGTATTCTTATAATAGTGAAAAATTAAAATAGACCTACTCTTTTCTTAATATTTTAAACCAAAATAGACAACCTGCATTTCAGAGCTATGGATAGGTCCCTGGGTACTCATGGAGGTTATAGTCACTTCATTTGTTCCAATATTAGGGGTCACTAGTATATACATTCTGTTCTCATGGTGCTGCCTCTCTGTTTCTTTTAGAGGCATTCAGAAATCCAGTATTTAGACATGGAACAGATAAGAATGGATTCAGCCTGGGTTTCAGTAAAAACATGCGGCAAGTTTTTGGTGATGAGAAGAAGTACTGGCTGCTACCAGTATTTTCAAGGTACTTTTTTTTTCTGGAAGCTTTTTATCTGAACTAAGGAAAGTAAGCAAACAAAGGACACTCCGAGTTAAACCTGTTGTTTTTCGGCACAGAGCTTTCTAGAGTATTATCAAGCAGTTCACTGTTGAGTGTGGAAAGCCATTAACTCACTGACCCACATCCTCTGCCTGTTTTCTCACTGTTTTTTTTTTAAATTACAGTCAAGGTGATGGCTGCTCCTTTCCAACTTGCCTTGTTAACCAGGATCCTGAACAACCGTCCACTCCTGCGGGACTAAATTCAACAGCTAAAAAGTAATGCTACATTTTTTTTTTCTGTTTTATTTTCAAGTGATTTAATTTTTCTGTTGTATTCTTTGGTTATGTGTTCCTTTGAGGAGAAGATGTCGAAGATGTAGGAACATTGACTACCATGGTTTCCACCTGTGGTGACGGAGGGAGCCAGTGGCAGAGTAGAGAGGATGCATAGTTTCAATTACATTCGTAACGGTGGGAGTGAGAAAGCAGGTGGGCTGGAGAGATGGCTCAGCAGTTAAGCACTGGCTGCTCTTCCAGAGGTCCTGTCAATTCCCAGTACCCACATGGAGACTCACAACCATCTACAACTGCATCCGGTGGGATCCAGTGCCCTCTGCTGGTGTGCAGATGTACATGCCGACATAACACCCATATACATAAAATACATAATAGATCGCTTAAAAAAAAAAAAGAAAACAGGTATTACTCCTCTAAACATCTTAGCTGAATGAAATATATAATCGGTTTTGGTTGTGAGCCTAACCTTTAATGGCTGAGCCATCTCTCCAGCCCAAAATACATTATGATTTTTGAAAGGTAGTATTTAAAATAATAATGTAAGTCAAAAGTCTGCTCCAGAGAGAAGTCAAGGTAGGATTCTTGTATCACCCTCTGTGTTTTTCCTCCGTGGTAATGTTTATAAAAGTTAAAGAAAAATTCTTCAATTGGGCCTTTGGAGATCAAAAGGCATCCATTTGATACGGAAGGATACAGCTGTGTACACTAAGGTCTCTAAGTCCTACCCCAGTCAGTGTGGGGGTGGGGGGGTTGTGGATGTGTGTGCATGTGTGTGTCCGTGTCCGTGTCTGTGTGTGTGTGTGTGTGTGTGTGTTATGTATTTTTCCAAAAGAAATGGAAAGTTCACTTGAAAATTCACTGTGTGCAGACTTTTGTTCCAGCTTTAAGTTTGTTTGGATTCTAGGTCTATCAGGGACTTAGGGATAGCAACATAAAGATTGAAGTTTAATTCTGGCTTTCTACTCATTGGGGAAAGTACAAAGCCATTTAAGTTGCTACATGAGAATTTTCTTTTTAAAAAAAGTAACATGGCTATCTCCCCTTCTTTTTTTAGAAAGATGCATATGCCTGACTGTGGCGGGGTTTTTTGTTTGTTTGTTTGTTTTTTGTTTTTTTTTTTCAGAGCTGAGGATCGAACCCAGGGCCTTGTGCTTGCTAGACAGGCGCTCTGCCACTGAGCTAAGTCCCCGACCCCGACTGTGGGGTTTCAAAGAGCTTTATTTACTTCATTTGTGCGCACAGTGTTTTGCCAGCTTGTGTGAGTGTGCAGCACATGCTTGCCTGGTACCCCAAAGTCCCCACAGGAAGCCAGATCCCCTGGAAGTGGAGTTACAGACAGCTGCGAGCCACCTTGTGTGTGCTGGCAACTGAACACAGGTCCACTGCCAAGGCAGAAAGTGCTCTAACCTGCTGAGCCATCTCTTCAGTATTGGTGAAATTATTAAGGCCACTTCACGTAGTTCAAAGGGAGGTTTATTTTGTGGGGTAACTCACAAGTGAAGGGATAGGTAGGTTGCAGGGTCTGGGGAAGACGTAGCGCAGTCCGGCGGTGTTCTCTGGAGAACTCTGCTCGGTCTACCTCCAGCATCCAGGGTCCAGGAACCAAGAGAGCCGGCGCATCCGGAACTCGGGTCTTCAGGGTCCTCTCTCAGCCCTGCCTTGAAGGCATGACCATTACCAAAGCCTCAATGGGGGTTGGAACTTCCAGATCAAAGCTGGGATGGCAACCCACTACACTTTAGCTCCCGATATGAGAATTTCCAGTGGTCTGAAGTATTCATTTTTATATATTTACATGTGTGACAACATACCCTAATTTTTAAAAGAAAGCCAGTAACGAAAGTATAAGCATGGTATTATTTATCAATTTTTAGTTTTTCTTCAATGCTCTAATTTCAGATGCAAATGGCCCCTTCTCCTGTGAATATGTCTTATCGATTACAGTGTTTTTTCCTCTATGAATTCTGGAGTGTTCCCAGAATTATTTTCAAGACCGTGGTCCTGGCAAACATTCCAAAATCACATTAAGCTTTTGAAAGACTTAAAACACATTGTTCACTCCATCTTTAGTGTGAGCTGTGCGCAGGCCAGATTTTACCCATTAGTGAAAAGTTTGTTCTGATACCTTTCACTGAGACATTCAGAGGCATCAGTCATTTCCTGGGTCAAACTTTTAGGTGTTTTGGCTTGAAAATTATATATAGTTAAACATTAATGGATTTTCCTATACATCGATGAAGATAACTGAGTTCTAATAAATTATTTAGGATATGTTTTTAGGATCTGCAAAATTTAGTAGTAGATTACATTAATATTATTGACCCCCTGTTAAGTGGTTTTTTGTACTTTAAGAAACAGCACATTTTAGAAGCAGCATTTTTTCTCTATCTTCTAGGTACTATAGGGTTGGGGGAAAACCTTACTTCTGACATCATTACTCAGCTAAGTGAATTTGAAGTGATGTGTCCTCAACAGCCATTTCTTACCTTTTATTTAAATGTTAAGGTTCAATTTGAACAGCCAAGGGGGATCTTGGTCTTAAAGCCAGCTTGGGCTATATAGAAAGTTCAAGACTAGACTGACCGACATAGAGGACTGCTTCAAAATCAAAGGCCATGGATATAGTTCAGTGGTAGAACTCAGGCCTGTTGTGGATGTGCAAGGTCCTTGGTTTGATTCCTTAACACTGCAGAAATTATATATATATTTAAAATGTTTTCTATTTAGCCAGGTGGTGGTGGCGCACGCCTTTCATCCCAGCACTCGGGAGGCAGAGGCAGGTGGATCTCTGTGAGTTCGAGGCCAGCCTGGGCTACTGAGTGAGTTCCAGAAAAGGCGCAAAGTTACACAGAGAAACCCTGTCTCAAAAAACAAAAACAGAGTGAGATCCAGGACAGGCACCAAAGCTACACAGAGAAACCTTGTCTTAAAAAACAAAAAAACAAACAAAAAATTTCTATTTATACATAAATGCTTTCTTCTCACTTGCAGTTGCGCGCGCGTGTGCGCGCGCACACACACACACACGCCCTTGCTTACCACCTTCCTAGCTGTTTTCCTAAGCTAGCACACTGCAGTCACTTCTCCCAGAAATAATTTCAACAGGTTTCTAACCAGTATTCCCAGACCATCTTCCTCCTTTGGGATTGTGTCTTGCCTCTAGTTCTGCAATGACCTTCTAGTTCCTGCCTGGCCTGCTGGACAGTTTCAGATCTGCCCCTGAAACCTCTGTGATGTCCTTCCTCCTCACCGCCTCGTCATAACCAATCCACAAACACAAGTATCGCTGGTTTCTAAACTCTACCAAGCATACTTTGTACTTAGTGCCTTTGGACTTGTCGGCTCCCCTCTGCTCAAGAGCTACTGCCTTCGAGAACCATTGCCCAGCGGGGTGTGGGTTGTAAGGGAGTCAGATAGGGTCTCATGTCACTACATAACTGATGATGACTTTAAACTCCTGGTCCTCTTGCCTTCACGTCCCCATTGCCAGGATTACAGGTGTCTGTTACCCATCCCTGTATATGAGAGGCCATGTTCAGTAATGCTTGGACAACACAATCTATTGCAAAGGGAAGCGCAGAAAGTCACTGACTTTATTATCGCCTGGTTATGTGTGTATTATTCTTCCTTCTTTAATGATAAAGTTTCCATGAGTATGAAGGCTTCATTCTTTGATGTAAGAGATATATAATTATCTTAGTTAGGGTTTCTGTTGCTGTGCTGAAACACCATGACCAAAGAGCAAATTGGGGAGGAAAGGGGTTATTAGGCTCACACTTCAACACTGCTGTTCATCACTGAAGAAGTTGGGACAGGAACTCAAACAGGGCAGGATCCTGGAGGCAGGAACTGATGCAGAGGCCATGGAGGGTGCTGCTTACTGGTTCGTTTCCCCTGGCTTGCTCAGCCCACCTTCTTATAGAACCCAGGACCAGCAGCCCGGGGATGGCACCACCCACCATGGGCTGAGCCCTCCCCCCATTGATCACTAAATGAGAAAATACCTTACAGCTGGATCTCATCGAGGCAATTCCTCAACTGAGGCTCCTTCCTATGATGACTCCAACCTGTGTTAAGTTGACATGCAAAACCAGCCAGAACAATAATAAGTATTGTTACATGACTAGATCTCTGTCACTTGTTATAATCATATTAGCAGTAATGAAATCTCAACCAGCAGTTAATTAGTATGTTATGCCTTGTCCTATCATCTCTTCCCAAGGAATAAGAAATATTAAAGTGGTATTGTTTTATATATATGTATATATATTGTTTTATATATATAGTTATATATATATAGTTATATAACCTGGATAGCCATGCTTTTTAAAGATTTTTTTTTCTTTTCTTTTCTTTTTTTTTTTTTTTCTGAGACAGGGTTTCTCTGTGAAACAGTCCTAGCTGTCCTGGATCTCACTCTGTAGACCAGGCTGGCCTCGAACTCACAAAGATCCACCTGGCTCTGCCTCCCAAGTGCTGGAATTAAAGGCGTGCGCCACCACCGCCCGGCAGATTTTCTTCTTTTTAATAAATTTAATTTATTATTTGTGTTAAAGCCACAAAAAGGAAATTAAAGTATTCAGAAATTTTATAGGTGAGGCAGTTATGCTGCAAAAGCTTATCCTTGTAGCCTTAAAAAAAATAATCATTATAATCAGCTGAGATGTGGGAAATTATTCTTGAAAAGATTTTTAAAGGTCCTTTTGTAAAAAATTGTTACAATTATTTGAAGGTATCCTAAAAGAGTTTCTGTGCTAGTACATGTCCTCGAGTTAAGTGGTATTTTATGTGCCATCAAATATGTTAGTGTGTAGCAGGTCTAACTAATTTTTTTAAACAAAATTCTTCTTTCAAGATTCTTTTACCTCCCAAATTATATATCAGGTTTCTGAGACCTAATAATATCAGATGTTTTAAAAATTTCTGCAAGATATGGCTCAATTTTGTTTAACTTATGAATGGAAAGTAGTTCTTTTGTTCAAGCCGACTTAGGTCATTGCCAAACACAAAGCCAATTTTCTTCTTACCATGTTCTTTATATTTTTCTCCATACACACATATCATTTAATAAAATCAGTATCTATTTCTTTAACTTGGTACTTAATATTATGTGTATGTCTATGTGGTGGCCTTGCATATGTCTATGCATGTCTGCATGTATGTGCATGCATATGTATGTACAGGTGCACGTGTGTGTGTGCACATTCATGTGTGTGTGCATGCGTGTGTGCACATGCATGTGGAGGCTCTAAGTGACATCTGGAGTCTTCCTTGACCTCTTGCCATCTTATTCATGAAGACGAGGATCTCAACTGATTCTATAGCTCACCATTTTGGCTGGCCTAGCTAGCTCGTTTGCTCCAGGGAAACCCTTTCCCAGTCTTCTGAGCACTGGCATTCTGGGTGGGCTGCCACATTCACCCAGCATTTTCACGGGTCTGTAGATCTGAACTCTGGAATTCATGTTTTGCATGGCAAGTGCTTTTCCCACTGTGTCATATCCATGGCCCTCCATCTTACTTTAAAAGCAAATTTCAGCCAGGTAGTGGGGTACACACCTTTAAACTCAACACTTGGGAGGCAGAGGAAGGTGGATCTCTGAGTTCGAGACCAGCCTGCTCTAGATAGGACAGCCAGAGCTACAGAGAGAAACCCTGTCTTGAAAAAAAGCAAAGAAAAAAGAAAGCAAATTTCATTATTATTGTCATCGGTGAGACATTTGGCATATATAAAACAATACATGGTCATCAAGTAACTGCTATTGCATACTAACTAAATTCCCTTATATGCTAAAGTTTGACTCTGAGAATATTTTTTACAATCACAATAGAAATTTCCCAGAGTTGGGGACTGTCACCTTATCATAATCGGGAATTCAGGAAGACTGAACAGAATGATTCTCTCATGCAGAACCTGATCTTGCAGTCCCCTGGGTATCTTGCATCCCTCCTGCAAACATCTTGCTTTGCAAGATGTCTGCACTTCATTTTTGAGAAACATTCAACAGTGTTGTGAAGAGTTAACTTGTGATCATGATTTCTTTGTCAGTCCTGAAAACCATCAGTTCCCTGCAAAGCCATTGAGAGAGTCCCAGAGCCACCTCCTTACGGATTCTCAGACCTGGACAGAGAGCAGCTCAAACCCTGGAAAAGGCAAAGCCGGTGAGGGTGCCCTTGCTTTTCTTTTGATAACTTCTGTTTTTAAAAGGTAAAGGAGGAGGAAAGAGTCCGTTGCACAGAGTTTTTTATTTTATTTTTGAGTCAGACTCCCATCATACACTTCGGGTTATTTTCAAAGAACTTCTGCCTGTTCGCCACCAAATCTTTATTGTGGCATGTTGTAAAGATGATGAGTGATTCGCAGTATGAAGTATGAAATATTGCAATCAATTCAGAAATTTGGAAAGTAGCTCCAGGAAAGGATCTTAAATTCTGCAATTTTGTCTTTTACTTTAAAAATGCAATCTGGTTTCAGAATATCTAAAGTGATTACGTAATCACTGTAACCTCAGCTGCTCTTGATTCCTTCACATCTCACTCTCAGTTTCTCTCCTTGCTGTTCATTTTATTTTATTTTTTACTTCTTCGGTCACTATGGTTTATTAACAAAGAACAAGCAAGGTTTTGAATGCAGACCTGATTACAAATCTCACTTTCATGTGATTTTTAGATCTCCTAATGGCATTTAGATTTTGTTTCTTTATATTCACAGCACTGGTGTGTGTAAGGGTTAAATGCAATAGTGTGATTATAATGCAGCGGGTGTGTGTGTGTGTGTGTGTGTGTGTGTGTGTGTGTGTGTGTGTGTG
>CABHPR010146765.1:0-11744 GCA_902168415.1 Peromyscus melanophrys
CAAGTGAATAAAAGTTGTTTGAGAGTAGCAGGGTTGTTTGCCTCATCAGCACATCAACAGAATAGAAGAACATTTAACATCATAGTTCAAAATGTATTTGTAAACCAAAAACAATAAATTAGAGGACCTTACTGTATAATGATTATATAAAATATCCTAATGATATTTATGCTTACTTATAGATTAGTGGATGATTCATATTTAGTTTTTGGTATTTTATTTGTGTTTCTGAATATTTTGTCGTTACTTACTTTACATGTTTAATAGGATTTAAAATGTTGCTTTGATGAATAATTAAAGAATTCTGAAATATTCCCAAGATATTTTGTATACAGACAAAAAAAATGAATGCTGATGAAATGATAGCTCTAGATACTTGAAAATGATGAGGCAATAAGTTGAATGAACTTCTCAGTCTCTCCCAGGACTAGGACCAAGCACCATGTACTGATGTATCGGTGAGAACATCCTTACTATACTTCCATGTTGCCTTCTGTGACCATTTTATCAAAGAAAAAGTGAGCATGTGGGATATTTAACTTCCTAATGGGTTCATTATCTGGCTAGAGCTGTGAGATATAATGGCTTTGTAGTCAGATTTACCCAAGGGCCTTCCTTTTGGCATGTTTGAATATTCAGAGCTTCAGTGGAATGCTTCAGATTGGCATTGAAAGGTAGACATTTCCATTTAAAAAGCCATTCTTTTGAGATATTTTTTCTTCACTAGCTACTTCAAATGACTGTGATTGTTAGCAGCTTTTTTTTTCACATAAATGCATTTTATGTGAAATTTTATAATGTTGAATTTTATAATGTGGCCATAAGTCTAATCTGAAAAATGTTTAGTAAGTCCCCAGGAAGACCTCCCCTCCCACAACTCTACTCAACCTAGTTTAGTTAAGTCTGGTAATAAGTGCTCAGAAATACACATTCATAAATGTGCACTGAACAGATTTAAATTTCAATAACTCTGAGTATGCACATGTCAAAAAAAATCATGAGCACATAAGAATATAATTAGCAAAGTTTAAAAACAGCACATAAAAAAAGCTTTAAGCTTCCATACAACTGCCATATTTTTATGAAATCGTCAATCCAATTTTCCAACTTGTGGAAAAAATGTTTCCAGATACTACTGTGTAGTTTCAGGAAGTACATGCATAATCCCACTCCTGTGTTCCCACAGTGTGCCTAGCTCTGGGGAATAAATAGGAATTTAATACATTTGTTTCCAAAATATTTCTGTTCATATCAACCACAATGTAAACTTTTTCATAAAAGAATATTGAGTGTTAATAATCACCTTTCTTTATAGAGAAACGAAGGGAATTTTATGAAGTTTCTTTTTAAAATATTTTTATGTTGGTGATTGATATCTGAGATTCTAGTGTCCTCCAGAGGGAGATCTTATAGTTTCCTAAATGGATATTGCATAGGAATACTAACAATACACCAGTGCCCAAATTCATCTTTTGTAGAAATTTAATTATTAGAAGGAGCCTCACCTGGGGTAGTAGGGGCTTCTGGACTAAATCATTGTTTGTGTGGTTTATATAGTTCACAGCCTCAGGGTCAGTGTTTATGCACACTATGTAATCCAAGAATTCTTCAATAGGTTGCTCTGAATGTAATTTTATGAAAGTTTTTGAAAGCCTGACAATGGGTCATGGCAGATGGTACACTTGAAGAAGTGCTTGGAATGAAAATACAGGGTCCCGAGTTCTGATCCTTAGCACCCACATATAACATAGGCATGGAAAACCGATGCATGTTTGTGGTACTGGCACTAGGGAAGAAGAGACAGAAAGATCCATTCCTCCAGCTCAGTGGTCAATTGAGCTAAATCAGTGAATGGCTGGTTCATTCAGAAATTATGTAAATAAGTAAAGAATAAAGGATAGGGAGTGTGACTAGCCTCCACATGCATAAACATACACATATATGTATAAACACGTGTGCATACAGATGTGGACAGGTATCATTTACCCTGGGGGAGGTAAGAGAGAGACAGAGACAGAAACAGAGATAGAGAGACAGAGACATGACAAATTCTCAGCAAGTCTAATATGTCTGGTGTTTATCTTTGTAGAGTTGATTGCTTCAGATATATTATCATAGTAACACAAAGCTAACACATTTCTCAAACTACTCTTTGGCGTTAGGACTTCATGATGTAGTTTAAAAAACAAAACAAAACAGGATATAGGCAGCTATGAAAGCACTGAATTACTATGATCAGCTGTCTATACATTCTTTCACTTGAATACAATTATATTAAAGCATATTGCATGAGAAAATTTTGAGGTATCATATGGTCATCAAAGTAGGAAACAAGTGTGCTGTGGGATGGTCTGTATGTCAAACATGCTGCTTATTGGTCAATGAATAAAACACTGATTGGCCAGTGGCCAGGCAGGAAGAAGTATAGGCGGGACAAGGAGGAGAGAATTCGGGGGAGTAGAAGGCTGAGGAGCCACTGCCAGCCGCCACCATGAAAAACAGCATGTGAAGATGCCGGTAAGCCACAAGCCATGTGGCGAGGTATAGATTTATAGAAATGGATTAATTTAAGATATAAGAACAGTTAGCAAGAAGCCTGCCACGGCCATACAGTTTGTAAGCAATATAAGTCTCTGTGTTTACTTGGTGGGGTCTGAGCGGCTGTGGGACTGGCGGGTGAGAGAGATTCGTCCTGACTGTGGGCCCGGCAGGAAAACTCTAGCTACACAAGTGTTACTCGAAAACAAAATTTGTTGTTTATTGCTCCTGTGTGGTAGAGGCATTCCAAAGCATGGGGGATGAACATGTGAAAGCATCAGGGCTGTCATGAGTCAAAAAGAACAGGGAGAACCATGGGCTTCTCTCTTGGGGTTTCAATAGGAAAGAAATGGGGGAGTAATATAATTAGGCTTAAGGATGTACTTTGGGTTTTAAGGGATGGAGTCTCTACCTACCTCTGTGTTTCTCGGCCATGCTACAACTTGAGTATGCATGTGGTAACAAAAAGTAGGACATAACAATAAAGAAGAGGCCTGATATTGTGCATGTTCATTGATGGATGGTGTTTGAAGGCATGGCCAAGGGGGGGCCAGTCTTCCTAGGATTTATTGCTTTGTTTAAAAAATCAAAATGAATTAAATGAGTGGGATGGTTAAAGTAGATTCTAGAAACATGTTTGCTATTGTAATGTAGATTAGGGCTGCTTAGGGCCAGAGCCATTCTCTGTGTGTGTACCCCATGCCACCTTTAACTCCAACTGAGCAGGAGCTAAATCCAGAACGCTGCTGACTTTGGTGCCTGAGAGTGGTTACATACACACAGGTAAATCTTGGAAAATGAAACCGTGATTGAGATTCCTTTATTAGTATTCCTGTACAGTAATGTATTGTTCTCACGGTCAGATGAAGGAGGTACACAAAGAAAAGAGCGAAGGACATGAATTGGATGTTACTGTGTGTGAATTATGATTTTAGACTAAATACATTTGTATCCATAATGACCTATGCCACTTGACTGAAACTATTTAAACAAACCATGTTTGTGGTTTACATAATGGTAGAGAAAGTGAAATTATTATAATAAACAATTGCCAGAGAAAAATGACCAACAGCTACAGTTAACTTCTGTGGTGATATTATGTTCCCCAATATATTGTGCACTCTAAAAAACTTATCTGGGGTCAGAGAACAGAACAGTCAGTAATTAAAGACAGAGGTCAGAAAATGGTGGCACACACACCTATAATCTTAGAATTCTGGAGGCAGAGATCCATCCGGATCTCTGTGAGTTCAAAGCCACACTGGAAACAGCCAGGCATGGTGACACACGCCTTTAATCCCAGGAAATAATGGCAGGAAGCAGAAAGGTATATAAAGCGTGAAGACTAGGAACTAGAGCCTGGTTAAGCTTTCAGGCTTTTAGCAGCAGTTCAGCTGAGATTCATTCCGGTGAGGACTCAGAGGCTTCCAGTCTGTGGAAACAGGATCAGCTGAGAAGTTGACGAGGTGAGGTTAGCTGTGGTTTGTGTTCTGTCTCTCTGATCTTTCACCATTCACCCTAATACCTGGCTTCAGGTTTGATTTTATTAATAGGACCTTTTAAGATTCGTGTTACTAACTTCCTCTCTTCAAGGCAGCAGGCAATTCTGGGGAACTGCCAGCACTGAGAGGTGTCCATCGTGGTCAAGCTGATGTGTCCCTTTATGATTTTATACCAGTGAATTCTGGCGACCTTCAAAATTCAAATTTCCTCAAATTATCTCCTTGCCACTGATGGGAATATGCCCACTTGATTCATTTTCCTTTGTTGAAATAGTCTTAGATGAGCGTTTTAATACGCAATTAGGAGCAGCTAGCAGAGACAGAAAACATCATTTCACTTCATTTTTGTATTTGATTTTGCTAAGAGGCCTGATGTTTGAGGTTGAGAGAGTCATGAAAACACAAGAACCATCCTTCAGTCCTGCTGAAAAATACCCCTAACCAGGGACCAAAGCCTATAAAAGGAAAAAGACTGCCTGATTAATTAACATAGTCCCCGTCTATTCCAAAGGGCATTCAAACACAGAGCACACGCATAGTATCTTTCTTTTTATATCTAAATCCATTCAGGTAGATTATTCTTAAGAAAATGTAGTTAGTCACGAAATAGATGGGGCTGGTGTAATTCCCTCGATCGGTATCTTCCCTCAGGTTCTTAATGACACATGCATTACAGTTATTTATTACAAGTAGATTAAAGTGTCAGTATGGCTCAATTCATAGCAGTCTTATACTTTTGAAATGCATGGGGAATTGGGTTTCTTCCCAATGCTGACAATGCACAGCATTGCTTTCCAGGGGACTAGATTCCTCTGGAGTCCATTTCTTTATGTTTATTACTTTAAGAACTGAAGGTACCATCTGCTCTTGCCTTGGAGTTGTTTAAATTGTTTAGAACCTCAGGTCATTATGAGAGAAGCAATGGTGTACTTCCATATAGTTAATTTCCTTTGCAAATAATTAGCTACATAGACCTTTCTTTTGCCCTGCAATGAATAACTCTGGATATAAAGTGGTCTGTACTAGCAGCATGTTCCCAGGACTGACACACTGCAGACTTCTCCAAGTGATCTCAGGAAGAACGACAAAGCAGGATCATTCTGACACTCAGTATTATTTCCATGCACACTCTACACAAGTATTCTCTATGATTAATCTAGACCTCATAGCATTAGATAAATATGTTCTTCTGAAATAGTTTGGAAGAGGGGACAGTGGGTTAGAGGTTAAATTATAAAGACAAGAATATCATGGCTTTATGGCTCCAAATTCACATTATAAGAAAAAGTATAGTAAAATTTTTATACAAGTTATGTAACCTGTAATGTTCTCATTGATGGGTTAGTAAGGTAAATAGTCAATAATAAAGAATACAACCATACAACATTTAATGAATTATAATTTCCTTTTATCCAGAAATCTGAGAATATCCTGAAATTATATACAGAATTTAGGGTCCTCATAAATGTGTTTATTTTCCTGAGGTTGATCCAACCTGCTTTCATTCACTATTTGACTATTTAAAAGTTTATTTACAGTAATGAACTGTGTAAATAAACACTCTAGGTACAGGGGAACAGAGCCCAAAGATATTTGTCTTTTTAAAAGGGATAGTAAACTGCAGAACGCCAGGGGTTTAATAAAGAACAACCACAGTGTTTACAAACTGTTAGAAAAATAAGCCAAATAAACTCAAACCTGAGCATTTGTTACATGAATACTTCTCAGCAAGAGATCTGCATCCCACTCATCACCATGCTGTAATAGATACACACACTTCAAATAACAATGGGCTTGATTATGTCTTGTTGTGTTGGAAGCTTTTCTTTACAGATACCAGACTGATAACTTTTGGGAGTATCTTCGCATAAGTTCAAATTACTGCATATATCCAGGGATTCAAATGAGTGTCTTATTTCCCTTTTATAGAACACTTTTTTGGTGTGTGTACATGCTGTTTACTTCATGCCCATCATTTAAATGATTATATTGCTATGTTCATATTCTAACATTTTCAAATTTGACAGGTTCTCCTTCTGTTAACAAGGAGAAAATTATACTGTATCTCTGCACTCACAGGGAAGGTGGATACCATAAATATTTCCTAGGAAAACAGATGCAAGCATTTATAAACAACAAGCCTACCTGAGGGGATTGATAGGGAGTGGAGGTAAGGACTGAAATGCTGTTCAATCACTAGGGCTTTATCTTCCCTAACAACTTCCTGCATGGAAAGTTGCATGCTTCATTGAGAGAACTTTGAAAAAAGACAAGAGAGGAGATGAAAGAAGAGAGAGGAGGGGAGAGGAGAGGCAACAGGAGGGGGAGGGAGGGAAAGAGAAGCAGAGAGAAATGAGAGAGAGAGAGAGAGAGAGAGAGAGAGAGAGAGAGAGAGAGAGAGGCAGACAGAGAAAGACAGGAAGACAGAGATGGATAGAGAGGGAGACAGAGAGATAGAGAGAGATGGGCAGAGAGGTAGACAGAGAGACAAAGAGACAGAGAGACAAAGAGACAGAGAGACAGAGAATATATTAGGGACCCAAATTAGTTAAACACTTGCCTATTCAGCTCTAAGCCATTCACTGTTTTCTCCTGTTCAATCAAATGTACACAGAGAGGCTTTTGCCCTTTTGTAAAACAGCTAACACATTTTGTTGTTATTATGTAAGTTTTTGGTTTCTCCTCTAATGTTGAAGGGACTAGTCAATGTTTTTAAGAGAAGAAAGTTGACCTCTAACCAGCTGGTTCCCATATGTACTCTGATCTACACGATGCCATAAAACTTGGTCACAATTACCTGGACAAGCCTTCTGAAGAGTAATGAGTATATATTCAAACTCCAGAATTGAAAGAGGATGCTTTCCAACAGAGCTGTAAATAAATATCTGCATCACAAATTGTTTCTAAATGTTGTATCAGATATTTATGGATGAGGGCATTTGTAAATTATCTAAAACCTACAGTTTCGTTTTCTTACATTTTTGAGACTAGTGACTTATTGAAACATCTGTAATACAGGGATTTCTAAATCATGTTTCATCTAAAAAGCAGATTAAAAAGAATGTTAGGATGGCTATTAAGAGTGTAGAGGAGGAAAAGAAAAAGGAGAAGGAAAAGAAGAAAGGGAAAGAGGAAGAAGAGGAGGAGAAGAAAGTTTTCACAATTCTGCATTCAAGGAAAAAGAATAAGGTTCTAAGTTTTATGTATCACCTTTTCTCCATATATTTTCTCTTCCTCTAGTATTTTCTGAGCTGCCTCCATTTTAAACACTGCCCTGTTTCATCCTCTCTCTATATAAAGATATGAGGCTGTCAGAAATGCTTTGGTCACACACCTAGGACTTTTCTTTTTCAACCCAAATCACACTGGATCCAGTGTCCTCATTTATTATATTATTATAAGGAGTTTGCAAATTACAATATATTAACTATTTAATTAAAATATTGGAGCTAGAGTTAAAATGTTGGACAATCATCACCACTACCCAGTTTGAGAACATTTTCATTTTCTCAGAAAGAAATTCTCCATCTTAAAGAATCACTTCCATTCTCCCCATTCTCTGGCCTCTGTCATGTACACTCTACTCTTTAATCTCCGTGAATGTGCTTATTCTGAGTATCTTATGAAAGTGTGGTACTTCACTACGTGTTCTTTTGTGTCCACGTTTCAGTTAGCACGTGGTTTTTACTGTTCATTCATCATGTAATGTCCATTTTAAACCTGAATCATGTTTCACTCTATGTAAGGAGCACATTTTCTTTGCTCAATCATTGCTTGATAGACATTTGGTTTGCTTCCATATGTCAAATATTTTGTATAAGGCTGCTGTAAACATTGATATCCAAGTAGACTTTGATTATTTGGGGCATAAAACTATAAGAAAATTATTTGATACCTGTTTGTTAATTCTATGTTTAAGTTTTAAATCTTCATTGTGAAGAATTTCTTGGTTTTCTCTCAATGATCTGTTTTTTGCCTCAACCCCTTTTATCCACAAAGTTATATGTGGTGGCCTACCCAACCCGGAACTTAGGTCACCTATGAAGAGGTGGCCTGGAACCTTTCCCCAGCCTCCCTCTTACCCTGAGAAAATCAGACGCAGTGAGGGGGTGGGGGGGTAGTCAAGTCAAGCAAGAATTCATTTATTGTTAGGCAGTAAGCCTCTTTTATACCAGAAAACCTCAGAACCCTAGGAGGGGGTGAAGGAACCAACCAATCATTTTAAAGGTCACCCTATTTACAAATTGTTTGTGCACTGACATGGTCTCCTGTTTTTAGTATCTTATCTTCGCATACATAACTTGAGCTAACTTCCTTCCTCACCATTTGTCTCTAATCTCCATACAAACAACCCAAGCTAACTTCCTCTTAGCCAACCTTTGTATCTATTCTCTGCATAAACAGCTTAAGCTAACTTCCTCTCCACACCATCCTTTGTATCTACTTTCTGCGTAAACAGCTTAAACTAACTTCCTCTAGCACCATTTGTATCTACTCTCCCAAAAACGACTTAAGCTTAAACTCTATTTGTCCAACTTTCTCTTGGCACCCTCTTTGCAGCCCATGTATGCCCCACAGTTCTACTCTCCTTCTCAATTTTAATAATATTCAGAATGATCTTCATCTCCATATAACAAAATGACTATAACATATCATTGTATTTCATGTGCTATTCTACTCTCTATACTTCTTCCAGTATCCCACAAAGGAAGTAAAAGCATCTTACACGATTCTTCTATTATATTGTTTCTTCTACATCTTTATCTGTTTCTAAATTTTTTCAATCATTATTTCCCTTTTCAATAGGAACCTAATCCAAATGATACTAATCCAGCCGAATCACAATTTCTTTATTACTGTCAATGCATCATATCAGAACTGGAAGACTGAACGGGGAGAGACAATACCTTATTCTGCTGACATGCAATGTGCATTGAAAATCTACTTTTTCATAGTATGTTCTAAAATTACATTATAATTCATTAATTATGACATCCTGAGTGTTTTGTCTTGACACAAAGGAGCTAAGAATAATTACTTATATCAACATCATGAGATCAAAATTATAGCAATAGAATCCTGAAAGAAAATGTATATCTAGCATTCTATCAAAGATTTAATGGGATGAGAGAGTGTCCTAAGGGATATGAGAAGTAGAATAGCCATGTTTGAACAATACCTACTCTAACTCACTATAGGTAGCACATTAGGTGACAGATGCTTAACATCCCATTGATTCCTCACACAATATAGTGTGAGGGGGAAGGGTCCTATGTCACAAGTGTCAAAAGGAGCCTTGAAAAAGCTGGTAAGTGGCCTGGTTCATAGAATAATTTCATTGTTCATTCATTGTTTCAAAATATGCAATAAAAGGGTATAAGGGTAAGGTACAGACACATGATTATTGAGTCTCATCCCTTCCCTGAATCGTATTTCAAGCTCATAGGCCAATGACATCCATAAGAGAGGCATCATTTTATTTTATTATTATTTTTTTTTTTTGGTTTTTTTTTTCGAGACAGGGTTTCTCTGTGTAGCTTTGCGCCTTTCCTGGATCTCACTTGGTAGCCCAGGCTGGCCTTGAACTCACAGAGATCCGCCTGCCTCTGCTTCCCGAGTGCTGGGATGAAAGGCGTGTGCCACCAATGCCCGGCTCGAGAGGCATCATTTTATATACCAACAAAAACATTTAGTTTTGTAAACACTAGGCCCTCATTTCTCTTGTAAATTTTAACTTCTATATTGTCATATGTCATATAATTCCAAGTCCCTCTTATTTTTTTTTTAAAGTTTTGTGCAGAGACCCAAACACAGGACCTGGTGCTTGTTTAAAAGTTCTCTACCACTAAGCTAACTGTGTATTTTAGGAGTTTTATTTGGAATCTCAGGTGACCAGTCAGAGCAATAAGACTACAATCTCTAATTACTCTTAACTAATTAACTGATTAGAAGTTAATAAGGCAAGTCACTGTTATTCTTTTCATTAACAGCGTATTAACATGTCAACCAATTAGCTTTTAAAATATATGTGCTAAAGTTTATAACAACTTTAATTAATAAATTTATTTCAGAGACAGAAGCACTTTCGTTCTAGGTCACATCTAGAGGTTATCTGAAATTTGGTAATTAATAATTTCTAACACGACATTAGATAATATTTGGGAATACATACTCCTAAACATGAGTCAAAGCTCATTTTCTAATTGTACATTAGATATGCTATATTCTCAATTATAAATAAATTAGCAAAAAATTAAAAGATTGTGATTGAGACATTAGGATTTTAAGCAACTGAAAATCTTTTATTTCCTTTGATAGAAACTCAAGTGAGGGGGGAAAAGCTGAATAAAAGTAACTGGTTTGGAGATGGGATTTCAGCAATAATTTAATAATTTATAGTAATAAATTTAATTTACATCTGAGTGGAAATTTATAAGACTAAGAAAATTATTTCAATAAGAAAACACCATAAACTACAAGGAGCCATTGTGATATTAGTTTGCTATTTATACTTCAATTCATAAAACCATGAGTTGATATTTGTGTTATTTTATGTAATGTGTGTTATTATTATATTCAAGTTCTTTAAATGATTATTCTATAATTTACATTGTTTACAATTACTGACATAGGTTTACTGTGCCAGTAAACACGTTAGAGACCATTGCTTTAGTTATTTAAACTGAGATATTTATCAAAAACATTTATGAAGGAGTAGTAACACCTCTGGAATATAGAAACATACTTGTTCTTCTGCATATATGCACACACATACTTTTAAATACACAGATGCTAGTCCTTTCTAATAAGTTACTATTTTGTTTGTCAGACATTAATCAATCCTGTCTTCAAAAGTTCTTTCTCCACTGTCTCCATGCTTTCACTATATGTTCTTCTCTGATCTTTCAGACTTCTGCCCAAATGATGTTCCTGTTTAAAAGAAAATTTGCAGATACAAGGTATTTCAAATAGTCACTAAATACCACCATCGATAGACATTACATATATTCGATAGAACTTGATGATTGTTGACATTTGAGTTTGTTTCCCTTTGTTGTAAATAAAGTGCAATGATTGGCGTGGTTTCAGTTTTCCTCAGAGACTCCTAGGCTGACGTTTGTGAGACGCTAAAAGGGCTGGAACTAATCATCTTTGGTACTTAGAAGTGAGGCAACTGGGAGGTAATTAGGTTTGGATAAGGTTGTGGGTAAAGATCTCTTAAAACATAGTGGTAGAGAGAGATCAGGACATGTGCATGTGCCAAGTGTATACACATGCTAGCGCACGCGTGCGCACACACACACACACACACAAACACACACACACACTCCCTATGTATCCTATCATATTATTTGTTGTCTGGCGCCCAACGTTCATGGTACGAATTCATGAAAAAGCTGTGGCCTTGTGAGCCCCAGGTCAGGCCCGAGCTACACTCGGCCGGTAGTGGTGGCGCACGCCGGTAGGATTTGCTGAAGGAGGCAGAGGCAGGAGGATCCCGAGTTTGAGGCCAGCCTAGGAGGCTTGCTAAGGAGAAGCTTCGGTCAGGACCTGGCTACAAACGGTGGCAGTGGGACCATGGAGGCAGTGGCTGCTGCTCCACGTTGCTGGCTGCTTCTCATCATGTTGGTGACTGCGGTGATGCTGCTACCTAGGACGAAGAGTTTACTACTGCTGGTTCAGAGAAGAATTGCCAGGACCCTC
>CABHPR010146765.1:11844-40132 GCA_902168415.1 Peromyscus melanophrys
AAGAAAGAAAGAAAGAAAGAAAGAAAGAAAGAAAGAAAGAAAGAAAGAAAGAAAGAAAGAAAGAAAGAAAGAAAGAAAGAAAGAAAGAACGAAAGAAAGAAAAAAAAGAGTTTGCAGTGAACCATGACCACGCCTAACAGGGACTTTGAAATCTCCAAAAAGGTGACAGAATCCCACAATGATGATTCCCCAAGGACTATGGTAAAGCTATTAAGCTGATTAACACCAAGGAAAGATCAACTTTGGAGTACAAACTGTTTAGGACAATTTCGAGATGACTAGCTGAGATGATCCAGCCTTACAGACTACTCAAACAAGAACTTGTGACAAGCCCTGAACTTTCCTATTATGCAGAGAGACTGGACAAATGATACAGGACTTGACAATTAACCTAAAAAATTTTCTTTTCAAGATTCCCTAAAGATATCTTCACCCCTAGAAAGAAAAAAGAAAAAGAGAAAATAGATAAGAGATAGATCATCGAATCTACTCTGAGAAAAAAGATAAAGAAAAATAGGATAAATAGGTAGATCACTGAATCTACACTGAAAAGAAAAGGGAGAAGATATAAAAATGACAAAAGGTAGACTACTGAATATATTATGAAAATAAAAAAGAGAAAATGGATATGATAAGATAAAAAGGGAGATTATGGAATTTACTTTTAAAAAGGAACTACTTGTTTTAAATAAGATAAGTAATGAAAATTTTTTGGTCTGAGTTTATCAGATGTTACTGGACTGGACATTGTTAATATATTAATGGAGTTTTCTGCCTGAATCTGTCAAATGTTAATGGACTAGACATCGTTAATGTAATCTTGACTATATGTATTGTATATACTTATTGGATAGTTTTTCTTGTATTAGTTATAAACTTTTTTAATTTTAGACAAAAAGAGAGGAAATGTGGGGGTATTGTGTTCCCCAAACTATTGTGTATGCTAATAAACTTATCTGGGGTCAGAGAACAGGACAGCCACAATATTAAACATAGAGGTTAGGCAGTGGTAGCATACGCCTTTAATCCTAGCATTCCAGAGACAGAAATCCCTCTGGATCTCTGTGAGTTCAAGGCCACATTGGAAATGGCCAGGCACGGTGATACACACCTTTAATCCCAGAAAGCCACACCTTTAATCCCAGGGAGTGGTGGTAGAAAGCAGAAAGGTATATAAGGCGTGAGGACCAGAAACTAGAGGCATTTGCCCTGGAGAGGCCTTTGGCCTGGAGAAGCATTTGGCCTGGTTAAGCATTCAGGCTTCTAGCAGCAGTTCAGCTGAGACCCATTTTGGATGAAGACTCAGAGGTCTCGAGTCTGAGGAAACAAGACCAGCTGAGGATCCGGTGAGGTGAGATAGCTGTGGCTTATTCTGTGTCTCTGACCTTCCAGTGTTCACCCCAATACCTGGCTCAGGTTTGATCTTATTAATAAGACTCTTTAAGATTCATGCTACATCTGAGGGAAGCCTGAGGGAAGCTGTCACCAGGTATAGACATCCAACCTTGTACCAGAACTAGAACAATAGCAACAACAAAAATTTTACCTCTTAAAAAAGATAACAGCTGAAGTTTGTATGGTTGTATCATAAGGAAAGGGAACAGACTAAAGAGTATGGTTCGTGGCAAACTGTCTTCTTTCCATTCTCTGTCCCAGAGACATCCCTTCCCCAATGCTGGTATATCATTACCAGATAAGCACTTTCTCCTTCATACACATGTAATTTCTATAAATAATACTATTTATGATTTTTTAATGTTATGTGGTTGTTAACAGGAGTTATGTGTTGTTATACCACATTATAGAAATTTTCATTTTATTTCAAATAATTGTGAAATCATATGCTTTGCTTGGGGACTTATCTGACTAATTTGATCGAGTCCCAAGTTTTAGAGGAGGTAAACATACTTATCTATTCATCAATTACTTCATGAAAGATTTTTGAATAAAAGAAGGACACAGCCAGATGTAGGGAATCTTCAGATCCCTGATATTTGCATCTTTGAATGCATACTGAGATAAAGTAAGTCCAGTAGGAATGTTTAGCAACAGTGTTTGTCAAAGTTTATGGCATTCTTATTTCATTAAGCTTCAAACAATCACTACCTGCTCCCTGATACTGTGCAAAGTTGGAAGATGTTCACTTCAGAGGCATTTCCTATCCTTAAAATTAAAAAAAAAAGTATTTTAGCACAATAAGATGCTCATTTTTTTTGGAAGCCATCACATTTAGTACATTTTATTTTAAAAACTAGCATCCTCCTCATTTCTATTAAATTGCTAATAATGATGTATGTGCATTAAACCAGGTATTTAAAAAGTGGTTCATAGTAATAAATCATGTCTTAATCAGTAACTTGGGAAGCCTGCCTGCAGAACCGCTCACCCCATTATCTGCCTTTGTTTTCAAATATCTGGGTGACTGAATATCAAGTTTAATTTTATGGCCATTAGCCTGTAAGTGACAGAAAGCCTTCCAAATATAATGATAATCCATATCCCCTAAAGCAGAAACTCAATTGAAGAAAATGGCCTGCATAGATGTGAAATTGGACACATATGCATAATGGCAAGAAATCAAAGATAAATTAATGAGAATGCTTATAATTACATTTATGTGTTTCCCTATAATAAACTTTTGAAATGAAAATGCACATTTGATTTATCCATAAGCTTAATGAAGGGGAAAATTCAATCTAATTACATTCCAGTTGAATCTTTACTTCTAATGCAAATTCTTTCCGTTTTTCAATACTTTAAAGGATAGCTCCAATAAATGTAGTATATCAAACCAGAAAAAGTAGCTTTCTCTAAAGCATGTCATTTTTGTTACATTGTACTTTAAAACTCACTGTACGTGTATACACTTTAAACCTAAGGTTCAATTATGCAAACCTAAGAGGTTATATTCATCAACTTCTTATGGATTCTTTAATTGAGATTATTTCTAAATTATTATTTAGAAATAAGTCATTCTCTTTAAAATTATATAAAATTTCAGACTATTAAAAGAACAGTATTAATAAAATATTACTTCTTTTAGTTATTTAAAGAGCAATAAACACTTATTTTCTAGTGCTTATTAAATTATGAGGTATATTCTGACAACTTTTAGTGTGAGGAATCTAATAACTAATCTTATCAATTTTTATTTTCAATTTAAATTAAGTGCACTTCTCTACACTTGTTAGTAAATTAGTCTTCAAACCCTACTAGGCTCCTACCAAGAAAAATATTGTATATGTTTTCAGATAGAAAATAGATATTGTATGCAACTGGGACCCAGGTAAACATATTTCTCCGTAAAGTTGAAATCTGATCAGGAGTTTATTTTTAACCACATATGAAGACAAATGGCACACACACACAGCTGGACTGCATATAAATTGTGATTCATTTTCCTCTCTGCCATATGTTATCTTCCAAGTAATATTGATGTGATAATAAGAATAGATGTAACAGTCAACAAGATCCACTTGTAACACACAACTGCTGTTTAAAACCCCTTTCTTAACATCATTCTTTCTTTCCACATTTAATTCTGAAAATAACATCAATGGGGCTGTAAGGGGCCATAAATCACAGCTTTTAAGAGCCAAGGGGCTACGGTGAAGTCTATCTTCTTTTCACATGTGAAGGTTTCAGTCAAACATTTCTTTTACTAGAAGACCCCTGCGAATATGCACAGCATAGATGACATTGTTTATGCTGTGAGTAGGATGCTACTACCACTCTTAAACATTCTTAGCTCCTACTGTGATAGTATTCAGAAGGGAAGCAGTAATGTTGAGGTGACTCACGGAGGTGGAGTTCTCTTGATCTGAATAACACCATTATAATAAAACAAAGGGAGATCAGAGTTTCCTTTCTGTTTTGTGTGAGACTACAAAAGGAAGTGTACCTATAATGCCTAAGAAAAGGTTCTTCACTAAGAGTAGACCCTTGATTTTGGGTTTCTCCATTTCCATTTCGACGAATATGAGAAATCACTATCCGTATGTCAACCACCAAGTCTATGGTATTTCTCTGTAGCAATATAAACTGGAACCATTTTCATGAAACTTCTTTTCTCTTGACTAGTATTGCAAGAATAATCCCTAAGAACATTCCACATATGTGTCCTTATGCCAACATAAAAATGTAGCTCTCACCCCTCATCAAGGGAACTTCTCTTTTCAACAGACAGAGACCATTATAGAAAAAATGACAGCCAATGCAAAACAGTGGGGCCCAAGCCCAATGGCTGCCTCTAGAGGACAAATCCTGCAACAAAGGCTCAGGGAATATTTGCTGAAGATGGGATGGAAAGATGGCGAGATCCAGAAGTTCACTGTGAGACTTGGTCTCTTAGTTATGTCAGTAGCTACACCCATAAAATCTCCCCAACATGACTGCTTAAATATGAGCTAAGCAAGGATGACACCAACAATATGCAGGAGTGGATGGGCCTCAACTTAAGATGTTAAAATCACATTTACATTTAGGGCTTCACTTGGTTTTCAAACAGAGAAATTAGACATCTCTAATATCTAGAAAGGGAAAGGTAAATTGCAATTAGTTATACAATTAGTTATACGTTTCTCCTTTCACCTGAGCCCTGGTGAATCTCTAAGTTGCTTTTCTAATAATGGAACTGAATTGCTAAAATTTGAGCCAAGTGTTTACTTAAAATGTAGTAAGTGATGTGTTCTATTGGTTATATTTTTTGTTTCTATTTGCATGTGACTTCTGACATTGAAAGTAATCTCTGGTAGTAATTATTTACTACATATTTTGATGCATAAAAAGTTGGAAGGGGATGCATATACAAAGGTATATGTTAGTGAACTAATAAAAATAAAAAATAATAATTATTTTGTAATTTTCCAAATGATCAGAACATGAATGGCCCATTTACTCTAATTTTGTAGCTCATTTATGTCTATATTAAAGGTTGCTAGATAACTTAGAAGGACTATTGTTAAATTAGAATTACAAATAAATAGTGCATAAAGTTGATATGCATGCATTCCAAAGATAAGTTTTATATTTGCAAAATCTGGCAACTTTATCCATCTACAGTGTATTGTTTTAGAATTTACACATGATGCCTGCTCTTTTCACCTTCCTGATTAGGATCTTAGCACACAGTCTGAAAAGTATAATTTAGTAATAGCTCAGATTGGTTAAGATAAACAAAACTGTCAAGAAATGCTGGTAAGGTTTTAGTCTAAGGATAGCACTCCCTGACTGGTGTGGGAATGCAAATTGCTGTAGCCACTCTGGAAATCAGTATGTAGAATTTTCAAAAAAAAAATTCTAAAAATACGCCTATCAAATGGCACAGCTATACCACTCCCTGACTTATTCCCAAAGGACATCCTATTCCACACATACATTGCTTCCTTATTCACAATAGCTAGGAAATATAAAGAACCTAAATGTCCTTCAATAAATGGATGGATAATGAAAATATGATACATATATACAATTCACTGTTATTTGGCTGTAAAGAAAATGAAATCATGAAATTTTCAGTTAGATGGGTGGACCTAGAAAAGATTGTATTGAGTGAGGTAACCCAGACCCAGGGAGACAAACCCTGTCTGTTTTTTCTCATCTCTTGTTACTAGCTCCAAATCTTCAGATGTAAGTGCATAACATGGAGTAAGTATAAAAAGCAGGGAATTATAAAATGACCTTGGGGCACAAGAGGGGAATAGCATAATGCAGTAGATATGAAAGGGGGAAATAGTAAAACACAGATGGGGCCCCAACTGTAGAAGAGGAAAGTGAACACAGACGGAGGATGAAACAAAGACAAATAACACCAAGGTTGTAAAACTGTTTAATAAAGCCTCAAGGAATCATATTTATACTTACTTAAAATTATAACACACACATACACAGTTATGCCACTTGGGTTGACAATGCTCTCCACAAGAATAATACTAACGAAAACCATAGTACCAGGTCGGAAAAACTTCTTTCATATATTCAGTCCGGGTCGTTCAAGTGACTCCCAAAACAACACAGGCTATAGCTGTTAACCTTGGTTTCCTCTCAGAGGTTGACGGGAAGCACACTTAGGATACAGGACTCAGATGATTTCAGCTAAGTCTGACTTCAAAGCCTCTTTCCCATGGTCTAGCCCCAAGAGTATCAGAAAGTATTAAGCAAGTTGCTGAGGAAGGGAAACGACTCATACTCCTATCCACCCATGATATGCTGAACCACAAGAACGACTGCTGTGACAAGATTATTCTAAAGGTGTAATAAGTGGCATGTACGTGTTGATGGCAACTGACAGCTGCCTAATCGGACTTAAAGCCCACTCAACAAGAGGGAAATCATGAGAGGTAACAGACATTTCCAACTAGCTAGGATAGTGAGGCCATGGATCTTAGAAGAGACCCTGTTATCATCATTTTGTTAGAACAGTGTAATTCCAAACTACACTCAAAACCTTATCTTTACACCCACAAACAAATGTAGCTCTCATGCCTCAGCAAACAAGCTTCTCCCTGCAGCAAATGGAGACCATTACAGAAAAACACATCTGGACACAATGCAGGGTTCAAGGGATCATGATCAGTGTGTTCCCAGTGGATACAGTTGAGCTCAGCTCCTGAATCTATGGGTCAAGGAACACTGAGGAAGAGGGGGCAGGAAAATCGTAAGAGACAGAGTGCCAGGAAGTCTACTGTGAGATCCTCTCTCCAGGAAATGCTACATAAAGAAGATCTGAACAATGACTTTATCAAGAGATATGCTAATATAGAAGGGGGAAATTCATCACTTGTTGTCCCACCGCTGGACAAAGAGCTACAGGCACATAATGACTGCTGAGAGAGGGAAAATTACCCTCCCTCAGGGATTAGGGTTACCCAATGCAAAGTGGTCAGCCCTGAAACTATCCACACACAAACAACAGAAATGGACTCAGTCATATGTATTCACACATTTGTGCCCTTGTATGTGTATAAGAATAATGCAAGAAAATAATGATATCCATTTAAAGTGAAAGGGAGACATAGGAGATGATAAAGCCAGGAGACGTGGGGATGGGAGGAAAAAGGGGAAAGGATAAAATGATGTAATTGCATTTTAATTAAGATATATTAAAATAATGATGATAACAAAAACTGGTTCCAAACCTCCAAAATGGTTAAATATTGAGCTTCGAGTTGAGATCTAATCAAAAATCCAAACCACTCTTGTGGTTCCAAAGATGGAATAGAAAAATTAGAGAAAACTGAAACTGCTGGTAACAGATTTTCACAGTGATTCTTTGAATTCTATGATGGTTATCAGAAACCAATGAAATCACATGTGCAAGGGACATGAAGGCTTGAAAGAAGCATGAAAATGAATGAATGTAGGTCTCTGGGAACGCACACTGGCTCTCCTCTCCACTGCTGCATAGACTCGCTGACTGATGCTTTTAGTCTACCCCTACCTCTTGTCCCTCAGCTGTGTAGACAACTCCATTTTCTCAGAGTGATTTGCGGTTGTGAAGAAATCAGGATTTTTCCAAATACAGTGCTGTGCTTACAATACCAGAACTCAGGAAACTGAGATAGGAGAAAAGGGATTTGTAGTCAATCTATGCTACACAGAGTTGAGGCAAGCCAGAACTATATTGCAAGACCCTATCTCAACAGCGAAAAGAAAACTGCTTGTAATTCAATGTTGAAGAGACATGTTGAAGACTATTAACACAGGAAGCTCTACCTGAAGCTTTCTCTATGAGTAACAGAAATAATATAATAAATAAAATATCTTTTAATGCAGTTACATTTATGGAAATTTTTCTATTTGAATTTCTAGAAATGTATAAATTAGGTAAGTTAATAACTGAAGACACAAACTTTACACACTCATTGTTCGTTGAGACATGTTTCATGTTTTCCTACATACTACTTGAATTGTAAATATGTACAGAATAACTTAGAGATGATATTATAATATCTTTTCTGCATTAAATATATCCCAAGAGATGTCAAATTTATGAGCAATTAGAGCTTTCCAAATTAATTTTTGTTTTGAACATTTTAACTAAAACAATGCAGGTGCTAACAAATGGATCCCGACTTAGCAGTTATGCTGTTCTGGGTCCTGCAAGTCAAGTGTAAAATTAAAGATGATTGCCTGATTAAAAATATTTTATTTATAGCTCTAAAGAAGTTGATCACTTTTTAAAGTGGTTTCTAGTTATTCAGTGTATTTTTTAAATTTACTATCAAATAGTATTTTATCCAGCACATAGCTCACTAATATATGACTATTTAGATGATGAGTAAATGAATTAATGCTTGAATAAGCATGTTAAAAAGTCCTCTGTCATTATAGAACATTAAAAGTTTATAATCTTGTGAAAATTTTGGAATTTTCACTTAATAACAGACAAAAATTTTGTTGGTTATTTTCAAATCAAAATGTGAGAGTGTTGTAGGGAAAAAATAAGCCAGTACTACTGGGAAGATATGACCCCATATAGATGGTTTCTCCCAATTCAACTGAGAAGAATAGAAAGGTACATTATCTGTGCTTTAGGCGTAATAGTAATGCTTGTTTCAGTTAGATACATAAGAATAAGCTGAAATCAAGAGTCCTGGGAAACTCTTAGCTGGAACCATCATGTTCCCAAATCTGCCATTTACTCTCCTAGTCCATTTGCTGCTGAGCCAGCACATTTTGGATATTAATAAAGCAGGAAGAATATCCCCATAATAAGCAATATTAATTAAACCACCAAAGGTTAGAGGATGTCTTAATACAGATATCCAGGGAGATCCATACTTGTCAAAAAATGGCTTTTAAATTACTAATGCTCCAAGATGAACCCATATTATTCTACTCTCTCTTGCTCAGCTTTGTATGAAACTTATTAACTCTGCCCTTGGGCTCCAGATCATGAAAGAATATGGGAGTCCAATCAAGAATCAACCTTGGAATCAAGCATTGTTAATTCTTGCAAAGTCCCTAAGCATGACAGTCTTTCAGTTCAGGATACTATTTCAAATTCTGAAACAACACACTGACTTCCTAACGAGGCAAGACATAAAGGGGGTTCTTTAACAATTTGTTCTTGGTGTTTAAAAGGCTAGCTTATCAAGCAGAGTGATTTTAATGAATATAAATTACAGTGATGCAAAATAGAGGCCTTACTTATGTTCTCATTTTTATTGAATTGCCAATTCCATTTACAGTCTCATTTTAGGCTTTTCTTTGACTGTTAAGGAATATTGACAAGTAATCTAATCTACTCCTTGGTTATACTATAAATTGAAAAGAAAAATCTCCAGAGATGAATTTGTCATTGGCCTAATATATATAAACATCATAAACTAGCTTTTTTTCCACTAACATAGTTTGTAAGTCTTTCAACACACAAACAGTTTTACATGCCTGATGATTTGGTATCAAATGCTATATATCTTATGTTGAGTGCATCTGTTTTGTGATCATTCTCAAATTTTACGATTAAATAACATCCATTTAAGACAAGTCTCATTTTTATCAGATAAGGTCAAATATACTCTTTCCAAACAGGATACATCACTCTACAAGGATAAATAGTGGTGGGTCCAGATACCAGCATGTGAATAACTGTAAAGTTGTATTATTTTCTTTATAGTTGAATTACTTGTCTACTTGATGATATTTTGAGGAAAGATCTATAAAGCATGAGAACATAAATTTTAGGAACATATAATTTTTTTTTGTCTCTGCTTCTGTTTGTGGCTTTGTCAATGTAAATTATGATGTAGAAAAGTCCCTAATGAATTCATGTGCTTTATTTTTGCAAGTTCAAGGAAGTTCAATGATTCACAAAAAGGGAAAGAGGTGTGAATGTGAAGGGTGAGGTGTTGAGTAATTCTAGGGAAGGATATTTCCACCTGGGCACAGTTTTTCCAAATTCGTTATTCTCTCTCTCTCTCCCCCTCCCTCCCTCCCTCTCTCCCAAAGGTAGTACAAATCATGAGCCAATAGGAAGAGATACTTCATCCTATTAACAAGTTTACATCAGATTTCTACCTCTGCATGGTGTTTTCAGTAAGAATGGGACATGGAACAAGAGTGTCAGAACTTAGTCAAGAACCTGCCCATTTTTTAGACCCGATAAACCCTCTTACAACTGATCTTTACCCAGTAGCTAATGTTTCTGCTCTGCCACAGATCTATAAGATGCTCATGTTTTTTTAAATTTTTTCAAGTCTCATACATATGTTAAACTTAACCTTAGGCCTAGACTTATACATCATTGATATAAAACCTAGTTTGGCCTTCATACTCTCATTAGTCATTTCTCCATAGATAGATGTATCTTTCTTATTATTGTTTAAGCAATTCTTCTACTGTATTATAAATATTTTTATTTGTTAATATTATATTTATAAGAAATAAAACTCTCAAGTTTTACAAATTACAATATTTACAAAACAAAACTCACTTTATAGTTTACTAGCATTTTCATAGTGGCACAGACAATAAAAGAAATAAGGAAAAGTATAAATTCTGAAGTCAGATCAAATATTTTCTTTACATTAGATGTTAAGTGTGAGTTTAGAAAAGCAAATCACTGTGATATTATTACATAAATCTTTTATAAATATGTTAATTAAATATATACTTATTTATTTATATACTGACTACTTGAAAAATTGAAGCAATTTTATGAAAATAAATCGGCAGTGCTTAAGTATAATATAACATAAACTAACAATGTGATTTTGCCTTTTATATAATGTCAGATTATTAAAGAATGTTCATGGTCATAATCATATGCACATTCTGAAACATTATTTGCCTAAGTAATATATTATCTGTGTAGCGTTTCTTTTATTTCTTTCATATTTGACATCACTATACCTTTCTATATTTTTAGAAACTAGTTTTCATACATTATTTTAGTGACTACTACAACACAGTGACCAATATCAGGAGTTTATCTCTTACCTTATCTGATTCATTTCAGTACAGTGGGGAGGACATTGAAATGTACAATGAAATCCCATCTGTTTTTTATCAGCAATGATTTCTGGCTTTTCCAGATAACCAGAGTTTGGTTGACTCAGCAGAGGTGTCTATGCATTGCTCACTGGGGTCCCATCACTTGGGTTTTTAGCTCCAGCTTGGAGGGAGAATCCCAGCTCTTTCTCCTTAGTTATTTTCTATTCATTTCTCCAAGTGGAGAATTTGTAGTTCCTAATTTTTGTTTTTGCTAATTTGCTTTTCATTTCTTCTTTTGTCTGCGTGACTAATTAGACAGAACCCAAGCCAAATTCCTGCAAATTCAAGCACTGTGGCCCCAGACAAAATTAGAAGCACGTTAACAGTCTACCTTTAAATACTTTAACAAAAAGCAGTAAATAGTCTTACTGAATGAAACACATTCATTATCCTGTCCCTTTGTAAATCGTTGTATAAAAAAATGCGTATTTGCATGCAAATTCCATTAATGTTCATACATTTTCAGATAATTTAACCTAAAAGGCAATGCTGATCATCTGCTTCTTTAATTCTAACTTCTGTGTTGGCAATAATGTCACAGTGACCAAGTAATGGAAAGTTAGGAGGATACAGGCAGATAGAGAAGATGGGGATGGGCTTCCCAAGAGGACTACTCCTTTTTCTTGAGAAAGAGGGCATGGAGGAAAAGATCTGCTCACTGATAAATACCTGCACAAGACAATAAAGAAAGGAGGTAAACTTAGGGGCCTTATACAATGCCTAACTCAGAGCAGCCCCAACCCCAACAAACTCGAAATCTGAGTGTTCCCTCCCATCCAGATGCATCTAGGTGGGAGCTGTCGACTTGTACTCAATAATGATTGTACTCAAAAATGAAGGCTAGCAAATACCATACTGTCAAACTCACAGCTTTGGGGAAATTATTCAGGATACCAGAATGGAGCTCATGGGGGTATCACTGGAATCTATTAGAATTGGATCTATTGGAATCTATTTGATCTTATGGAATTCTATTTCTAAATTGACAATAAGATGCTAATGTCTGGCTATGCTCTGAATGAAAATGGAATCCAGATTTCAACCAGATTTGATCCATGATGTCCACCATCACTTGGTGTCATATCTAGTATATGGACAAGGGCAGCTGCTTCTGCCGTGAGAACTTGGCCAATGAAACAGTTGTTTTATATGACTTCTCTGATAAACTTCCCAGGCATTCACTTCCCTATACAGAGGTCTGATGTAATAAAGAGTTAACTGCACAATTTAACACTTTAATTCATCAAACAAAAAATACAATTATTTCAAAAAAGACTGTGTCTCTAAGCTTATCTCTCAAATTTCCTTGGAAGTTGTAATTAAAGAGAGACAATGGCCAACCACTGAACTTAACTGTCTGAAAAAAAAAATCACTCAAGTTTATAAGCTGAATAGCAGCCTTCTCCACAATGTAACTTACAACCATTGACCTTGTTAACGCCTATGATAAAGCATACGGTCTTTGGGTGTTTTTCTTGCCTATTTTCTTTAACAAGGGCAAACCTGCCCAATTACCTGCTTAGCTATATTCTCAGTAAGAATTATGGTAATATGAATACTTTCTGTATGTTGCAGATACCACTTCACCCACACAGCAAGCGTCAAGGACAATGACTCATATCAAATGGCTATTATATAATCTGGATCTCTGCTTAAGTTTTATTGTGGCCTCTCAGACAACCTCTCCATGAAGCCACTGACTAATGCCTCTTCCTATGTTTTCCTCTGGAAGCTTGAAGCAGCTAGAAGCAGCCATCCCTCCCTCCCCCAACAGTAGTTGCTTTTGACTTCTGAGAAAGAATGAGGGAAAGTTAGGAGGATACAGATAGATAGAGAAAAGAGGGGCAGGTTTTTCAAGAGAGTCATTCCCATGCTCATGGGAGAAAGGTAGAAGGGAGTAGAAGACCCCACTGACAGACAAACTCGTGGGAAAGAAAATAAGATGAGTAGGAGAACTCAGAGACCTTACTAAAGACCTAACCTAGAGTACCATGGCATACTCCCAATCTGAATGTTTCCTCCCATCTTGATGGGAGATGTCAAATTGTGATAAATTAAATGATTGTTTTTGTTCCCTCTCTTCATTTTGGTCCTTTATATTTCAGCCATTTGTCTTTTCCAGATTATTAGTTCTTTGCATGTCACACAGAATGAGCTCAGCTACTACCAGTATCTCCATTGCACAAGGACCACCAAGCTGTGCAGACTTTATTCAATGATGCCCCATTCTGGAATTCTCCAACTTTGATAAGTCTTCTTTTTCTTCTTTTTCTTTTTCTTTTTCTTTTTCTTCTTCTTCTCCTTCTTCTTCTTCTTCTTCTTATTTTTCTTCTCCTCTTCCTCATTATTCTTATTCTTCCTATTCTTCTTCTCCTTATTCTTCCTCTTCTTCTTCTCCTCATTCTTCCCCTTCCTCCTCTTCTTCTTGCCAATAAAACTGTCCTTGGGTAAGTTTCTCCTCCTAACTCATATTATTGCATTACAATCTGACAGCATATTTAACTTGTGTATTTGATTTGAATAATTATACATAATAATATATTTTTAGGTTATATGGTAAGCTTTTTTAACTCTTTCACTCTATCCATGTTTTTTTTCTAGAAGAAGATTTCTTATAAATGACTCATGCCTGAGATACCAACACTTATAGGCCTAATTCTGAAGGATTTTGAATTCAAGGAGAGCCCAGGCTAAATAAAGAGACAGTCTCAAAGTATTTTTTTATTTCTATACATCAAAAAGATGACCTAGGGGTTAGAGCTATTGCTTAGCAGTTAAGAGCTCACACTGATCTTGCAGAGAACTTGAGTTTGGTTCCCAGCACACACGTTAAGTGACTTACAATTGCCTGTTATTCCAACTCCAGGGATTCTGATGCTTCAAACATCTGTGGGTACCAACACTAATGTACACAGAGGCACACACATACCATTAAAATAATAAAACTAATCATTTTAAAGTATAATTCATAGCTAATATACACAATGAAATATCTGTTGTTATTCTAGCTTAGCTAAACTCTTGAGAAGTGAGGTCCAAATATGCTACACAAACTTTATAAATCACATTCACTTTATAAATTAAAGGTGGTCCTAATTACTGCAAGTCTGTGGCATGAATTAGGATCAATAAGACAATCATCTCAATGACTTCATATTTAAAAGCATGTCTTCATGATTTTATTTATGCATACTTAGTGAAGGAATTCTGTTTTGACATCAGTAGGGAATACAAAATAGAAGAATCATCTGTTGACTTTCATTTCTGTTTCATTTACAGATAACAGAGATGGAAAGTGTCCTATGACTTCTACCTCACTAACAATCACCAGCTGGGATTTCCAGAATCCGTCTCCTCTTGGTAAGCTCCCCCATTGTCCTGTCTTCTGTCATTTTAAGAGTTGTCCTTGTCAGCTACCTTAAATTCTGCAGGTAAATTTCATCATGCAGGCTTTGACTCTTGAGTCTACCCTCTCATAGAGCCTGGGGCACCTGTTTAAATTCCTTTCAGTCCATCATATCTCTCTGTCTTCTTTTAGATAAGATCCTTCCCATGTGTGACCTGGAATTTGGGGACAATTGTTATCAAAATGTTTCTTATGGCATCGTCTTCTCTGACAAAGCTATTCATTCTATTGTTCACTCCTCTTCCCTATAGAAACTACTATCCTAAGATACTTCTTCAGTTTTCATGTGAGTTGTCTCTGGCCTCAATATGTCTTCAACCACTCAGGTTTGCAAATAGCCTGCCATTCTTGCTCGTTTGACACTTCTAACTCTTTTCCTGTCTTTTCCCCCAAAAAAACTTACTAGCTTTGAACATTCTATCACTAGATAGCCCTATTTCTATCTTATGTTTATAGGAAATTATTCATCAACAGTTGGATTGTTCTGATTCATTCTATGACTATTTTGATTTCCCATTACTCTAACCTCCTTCAACATGCCTCTTTCCGAAGCACTTATATTTAGCTGTGTTTGATGAATTTCTGTATTCCTCCCACCTCTGGTCCACTCTTTACTGCTGTGTCTTTGATGGATCTTCTCAGCTAAAGATTTGCTCTAGTAATTCATCCCCACTACGTCTTCACCATCCGTTGTTCCCTTTTCACTCCTTTCCAGACCATTTTAATCATGATATAAATATCTTGACTATTTCTTCTTCAGTCACTATCGTATTTTTCTTATTCTTCTTATAAATCATGGACCCAGTTGTTCAAAAGCTCCCCCTTTACTTCCTCTCTGTATCTTAAGTTTTGGTCTTTGAGGCAAGGGCCGTTGATAAAATTCTATTGTATGTCAGGGTGCTTATCAAACTCATGTGTGGTACAAACACTTCCACAAAGACTGGCTCTGAGTCACCATGAGTCACCAGTCCAGTGGCTCCACAGGAACTGCTGTGAATTACGACTATGACACAGACACTCTAAGATTCATATTACTCATCACCCTCACCTACATAGGCCGCTGTGTTTACTCTTCCCAATTTTGATATTTCTTGCTTATTTCTCTCCTTCAAAATAAATATTTAGAATGAGTAAAAGGGATTTTTCTGAAAAATCTCTCTCTTCCTTTGAATATTGGGAAAATAAAGAAGCAAAAACATCTGTCCCAACACAATGAATTTTCAACCTCTTCATTTTGGTGGTCTTCAACCCTCTCCACTATGATGAAGTGAGCCATAGACCATGGAACTCTTGGGTAGTGATTGACTTACATGATAGATTAGTAGATGCCAGACTTAATCTGAGTGTTTAAGTCTGCAACATTACTGGATTAGCTGAGGATATACCGGCCATAAACTAATTTGTGATTATTTCTTAACTCGGAATGGGTGAGTGATGAACTATTTCGGATAATCTGGATTTAAGGTACCAACAAAACATTTCTATGGCTAGGATAACTGAGCCAGTACTCATGAAATCCTCTCTTAGTTAACTTACAGGATACGTTGCTTTCATCAGAAATATACCACAAATTATTCCATTTTAAAAAGGGTCCTCCTATAAAAAAATTCTACACTAGTAATAATGAAAATAACCACAGATTTGGTAACTTAAAAATAAGATATATTTATTCTCCTGAGCTGGCTTTTTGGAGCATACTACCTATGGTGGGACACCTTGCACAGCCTTGATGCAGGGGGAGGGGTTCGAACCTGCCTCAACTGAATGTACCACGCTCTGCTGACTCCCCATGGGAGGCCCTACCTTGTTGGAGGAGGGAATGGAGGGTGGGTTGGGGGGCAAGGCTGGTGGGAGGAGGGAAGAAAGGGGGATCTGGGGTTGGTTTGTAAAATGCATAAAAATTTTAATTAAAAAAACAGTAGAAATAAAAAAATAAGATATATTTATTCTCTTCCAGTTCTTGGGGACAGAAATTTGAAATCATATTTAGTGGGCTGTTGTCAGTGCCATGGTCCCTTGACATCATAAGGGAAAATCATTCACTGTTCCCACAGCTTCCAGTGGCTGCTGGTATTATTTGGATTACAGTTACATCATGTTGGCCAGTACTTATGTGGCCATCCTGCTTTTCTTTTCTAGATGTCTATCTTTAAAATCTATCTCTGCTTCCTTTAACAAGGCTAAAGAGATTCCATGTAGGCTTTACCTCATAATCTAAGGTATGCTGTTCATCAACCATCAAGATCTTTAAATTAACCTCATCAGTAAGAATTTCTGTGTCATAAAGTAGGATTCATGTAAAAATTCCAGGTATAAGGATATTTATAGCCTTTCAGAACCATTATTCAACTTATAATATGCCCCCATCTTTTACCCCAAATGCCAGTTAGTATCTATATCCATAACATATATTTTGACTTAAATAAAATATTAAATTATATTATCAATAATTTTATTATTTGATAATTTATTTCAAACTGATTTATTATATGTCTCTGACTCATTACACATATGCCTCTTTTTTGGCTTATGTATAACACACTGATGAGTAGATATGGAAATGAATAAATATTTGATATCTTATATATATAACATATATCTATATACAATGACACACATTCCTACTTTACATGTATAGTTTCTTTTTCATAATCATTGAAGAACAATTCTAAAAGTTTAATGAAAATGGAAAGATACTATTAGCCTATTTCAACTTTACGGTCCTCTGTGAAAATAATTTGCTCAGTATTTTCTATTCTGTTATTGTGTTCTTTTTGTGACCAGAATGAGGTGTCAGATTTTTATTATCTGATATATATTGGAAATTAGAATTGCATGCCCTATCACCCTGACCTTTATATATATTCTGCATTTGGCTTGGATAACCTTTCTAGTTTTTCTTCCTATTAATACCCATTCCAAACTAAGAGAAAAAGGTGAAATGTCCAGCTAGTAAATATACAAGTAGCAGAAGGCCAAACTGAGAGAGCTCAATGACCAAATTTCACATAGGACAAGCAACATCCTAATGCCTCGATCCCCTACACATGTTAAATTTTAAATAGGGATGGAAATTAGTATAACTGAATCCATCCTATAAAAACGAATAAAGAAATCTCCCAAACCAATTCCTCATAAGGTTACAATGCCCCAGTCTTCCAAGGAACCATAATTGAAAGATTACATGAGGTCACAGAGTCAGTTTTCATTATTATTAAAGTGATGCATACACGTATTTGTATCTTAAACTCTGTGCAGTGCAAGCTAATTCAGACCTGTCTTCGTGTGTAGGTGATGAGAAATCACAGATTGATAATGACATTTTTAGCTCCTTTTTGACAGTACCCACTAATGGGACTGCTGGTAACTGCGCTTATACCCAGGAAGGACGGAACAGCTATACTCCAGATACAAGAATCGTCACACCAATTTTTTCCTCATGTTTTCTTTCAATTAGTTTTTTATTTACAAGAATCTACACATGCATAGTAATCAATCTATTACTTTGTCACACTTTAGTACATTTGTATTTAGCCAGCATTTGAAATTACCTCTCCAAAATAACTACCTTAAACAATATTGAAGTATTTAACTAAAAATAACTTTTATTTCAAGTAAGTAATTAAGGTCAGCAGAATATATGGAATACTTTCAACCCATGAGATAATCCAACATCCAAAAAATGATCAAATTCTGCTTGATAAGGAAATAATCAACAACAGTTTCTTTTCTATCATTACTTAGTATGTATAGCACATGTATTCTGGAAAGGAGAAGTAAGTATGAGCTATACATAAATGTAATTTGTCCAGTGTCAGCAAGACCGTGGACGAGAGTTCCTAAAGTCAAAAGCTTGTTCTTGGGCAAGGCTGCTGTCTATTGATAGAGTGTGTGCAAAGAATGAGCCAGATCCTGGATTCAAGTGTCTAGCTCCAAAATTAAAAGTTTTATTACTAAGCATTTTAAAGAATAACTATACCTTTTACCTACATGAGAAAAACCATCTTTAAATTTCTCATTTTAGTAATTATAAAATCCAATGTGCCAAAGTCAACTGGTAACTTTCACAAAGAAAGAAATTGACTATGGGGGAATGGTTCATAAAACAAGATCAATTTTTCCAAAAGTTTAAAAGAGAAAAATAACTGTATGTTCTCAAGACATTACAGTTATTCTTTCTGGAACTTATGTCCTATTTTAAGTAATTTTCTATTTGTATTATATAATGTTGACTTTAACCAACATTTAAGTTTTATATATATATATATATATATATATATATATATATATATATATATGAGGAATGTAAGGTCTGTATTGTTTTTCTTGACAAAGAGTGGGAAAACCATTAGCACTAATGATTTTTCCCACAGACATGGTCAGTATAAAGTATATATGTATGCAAATACATGTACATAGACACATGTATATACATGAGCACATGATCTGGAGCTTTACAAGTTTTCCATAGCTCCAGAATTCACTGATTGATGTCGTATACATGAGGGTGGCCTGGCATGACTATTATGCTGATATGTCATCATTTGAGAGATGACAGGTGTAGCACATGTTATAGTATTATCTCTGCTTATTATACTTCCAGCCCACATGCTAGTAAGGAGAATGGTAAAGTAACACAGAGTGGCTTTGATTATGTCTATGTATTCCAACAGTCACAGAAATAACAGACCCTGTTAGGACTACTAACAAACTCACCATTTATCTTCCAAAATAATAATAATAAAGAATAGGGAATGATATGGAAAATTTTATGAAAAATATTGAGTACATAAATAATATAATACGACTTTGTGCAGATTTTATCTTTCTCTGCTGACAGTCTGACTATTGTGTCTCCCTCTTCTTAAGATTTGTTAATCCTATGCATTTCTGCTGGTTATATTTTGTTTTCTGTTTCAAGCCACACATTCTGTGTAAGTGAGTGGACTGGCCATATGTGTAGTAGTTTAAGTTACCTGAACTTAAATCCTCAACCAATAGATCCAGTTGTACTCTCACTCATGTAATCTTGTAAGTTTCTTAGATGGTGACTGCTTTTAAGCAAGCTAAAGGGAATAGGACTAGAAGACTTAAGTTAGCCCTAATCCCTTAATTAAATTTCATTAAAGTACACTCACCATGGAAGCTTCGAGGTCTCACATTAGTAAATTCCGTACTAAGAAAGTAATAACGGGAAGGGAGCTAATGCAACCAGGAAAAGGCATTTGAAGGAAGAAAAGTTTGTGGGCACATAAACAAAATGGGCTGCACAAAGACACGTGGAGCAAAAAAAAAAAAAAAAAAAAGCTTGCCAAGTGAAGGAAAGTTGCAAACTGTAGATCAAAATACAGGATGTAAGTTATTGGGGATTAGGGAAGGTGAGACAGACTTTGGATCAGAGTTAAAGGGAATATTTTGTAGCTTGAATACATCACCTTAAGTATTTCACAGAAAAAAATAGATGTATCACAATAAAAACATCAATGTTTTAGGAAAAGGAGTTAGGCAAACACAGAGACTGAAAAGGAAGCTGTTTTTCACTGAAGAGCACTGAAATTCAGTTTTGAATATTGAGGTTGAATTACACTCCAAGGTTTGGTGAGCTTTTCATCAATTAGGAGATGGGGAATCATATTCATTAGTCTAATCTAAAAGCTGATGTGCACATTTATATATAATATATATTACAGTGTAAGACAAGCTCTAAATGCAAATAGTTTATATTTAGTAGATAATACCATGAAGAGTGTTCTGTTAATTTGGTAATATTGTTATTAGAGGGGTGTGTGTGTGTGTGTGTGTGTGTGTGTGTGTGTGTGTGTACAAAGAAAGACAGTTGCGAGTTCCACACATTTTAAAGGGTCAGAGGTAATGAACTATGTCTTAAATATTGAGCACTGAAACTTGCACTCTAATGAGATTTTGTGTTTTCAAATGTTATCTTTAAGTGGGAGCTAGCATCAAGGAACTTCAGTAACTAAAAAACTGAAATTCTGGTTCTTAATAAGTAAAAGGAAAATGAAATGTCTTAGGAAAATGGTCTTGTCCTGAAGAGTGAAACTTCTGGGTTAGTCTGTCATTTTCTAGTTCTCCCAGGAGGTCCAGATCACCCTTAGTTATTCCCCTTGTTGAGGAGAAAGAAAATCCTTGAATTAATAAACTTAGAGATGTACAATTTTGTCATTCAAAGAAAATTTAGATGTCATTTGATGGACTAATATAGACTATTATAGAATGTTTAATCCTCTCACCTAAAATTGTTAAACAAGTATAAATGTCAAAATATTGTTAATAGTGTTAAATTTCATGATTCAAAATTACATTTTATGAATATTTACCAAATCTCAATAGAGGTAAAATACAACTCTTGACTCTATCTATGCTGCCCAGTGGTCACCACTCACCACACTTGGTCTGCAGCATTTGACACATGATGAATGCCGCTGGGGAACTAAATTTGTAAATTCACCTAATTTTAGTTAATTCCACTTTTATAGTCATGTGGAGTCTAGGTTTACTCTGATGGCAACAGGTGAGGCAAAGCATCACAGAGAGTAGAGTCAACTGGTTCTGAACTGGAGTCCACAACCACTCCAACAGCGCCACTTAATAAGAAAAAGAGAATTGTGCCCTAAGTTGTGTTCGCACTTTCCGCTCTTTCAATGACTCATTTTAAAATTAGTTGCTCTTCTCCTTCAACCTTCTCTCCTTTTCTGAAATATTCCTAGCAATGATTATCTTGTAAGTTTGCTAGTTTGAGAAGGAGAGCTAACCTCAGTTAAACAGCCTCATCTCCATGGGCCAAGCCTACAGTTTTTCTACTCTCTTCCATCCCAGTTGACACTACCTCTTATTAACTTGTCATGTTTCCCCTCTGGGAAGTATTAGAGTTGTTTCCTGAGTATTCCTTTGGTAATGCAACACTGCAACTGTTTCTAATCTTGTTTCCATGAGCTTTCTTCAAAGTTGCTGTAAAGTTACTGTCTCAGAGCATTTGGAGGTTTCCCATATGTGATTCTAATGTTCTCCACTTTTCTAAAATAAACCAGGGACATGAAGGGAAGAAGTGAAATCAAGTGAAGACTCTTTGGCAAAGCTGCATCTACAAAGTGAGACTCTCTCTCTTTTCCCATGTAGCCCCGACACTGATTGATTCCATACTATCTGAGCATGGATGCTCTCCTACCATCTTGATCTTGCTATTTAATAGAGTTTTAAAACATTCAGTTCCTCTATAGTAGCCTGATGACGGCCAGGGCTTTCTATCCAATCCTTCATGCTTGCCATCCATCTCCACCTTCAAACACACACTCACCACATCACCACCACTACCATTTCTGTTGTACAGCAGCTCTTATGGCCCAAGTAAAGGCTTCACCAGAAAGCCTTGCCTTCCCTCTCATAAAAGAGTTCAGTGCCCTCCTCTCAGCCACCTGATTTCTGTTGCAACAAACTGAAAGTTTTGCTCTTGAATCTTATGAGTATCCAGAAGGCAGGAAGGTAATATTTCCTCTGTGCATTTTTGACATTTGAGATTGTGCACCTCATTGCCCAAGAGATTTTTTAATCTACTCATAAATAACAGACAAGATTCTTATTAAGGATTTAGAGATTAAATGGAATTAGATAATTCATGAATGAAATAAAATTATGTCTGAAACCTAGACTTCCTCTTTTGAGTCTAAAGAAAACATTATTTGCATGTATATATCTATCTATATTAGTATCTATATCTATCTATATGTGTGTGAGCCTATGTATATACACATATATGTCTGCACATATACGCATACCATCACAAATATATATACTATTTATATATTTACATATAAATAATGTATTTAATTCTGCATATTGTATTATATTATATATATTATTTATCTATAAGCACATGTTGATGCTTAGTTTAGTCTTGAAGATAAATAGACATAATTCGACAAATAAAAACACATTAGAAATATCAGCTAAATCATAGGGAATCTGAACTAAATAGATTTAAATTTTATTTATACAACATGCATCCCTGCTACTGGTGACCTCAATTTGGTCACTGGGTTAGAAAGTAAACACTGCCATGCTTCTTATTTGTGAAGTTTTATTTGCTGCCCTTTCTCAAACTCTCTACCCTCACTAAAGACAAAGACATACTTTCAGTTATTTCAACAATAATTTCACACCATATTAAGGTTATCAACTTAATACTAGTTTCATATCTCCTAAAATAGAAATACATGCATTTCCTAAATTATGATATTAATTATATAAATAAAACTAAAGCAAAATTGGAATTTTTAAAATAAGATAATTTCTTTTTGAATCCAACATATCTCTGAATAGGCTATATAAACATTTCATAAATATGACACTGTTATCTCTTTGATAACATAACAATAGTGAATTTATTGCACTCTAGAAAGACACTTTAATTGCCTGTGGAGGTCATGCCAAATTGAAAATCAGTGGGCAGGAATAATGCCAAATAGTTCAACTACTGAGTCAGTACGATATGCAGGAAATAGCATCATTGAGGGGAGAAACCAGAGCATACTCTCCATTATGTAACTCACCAGAAATCGATTTGAGTAGGAAAACTACCGTGAAGATGAACTATTGAAAACATCCAGAATTCAGAACTTACAGAGCACTGTTGTATCTCTGCAAGTTTTAGTGAGATAGAAAACTGCAAGTGAAATGCTGCTTGCTTTTCATTAAAAGAACATTTCCATTTACAGCCTCACATCTTAAATTGCTTTAATTCCTGAGTGAGCAAAGAGCCTGCAGCAGGCTGATATTTCCCTACTCCATTTAGAATTGAGATAATTGCCAAGTAATTAAATTAATGTAAAGAAAGGGACAAAGATAACAGGAGATGTCAGGAAAAACAAGTTACATATGTTCACAGTTGAAATAAATAGGTTTAAACTATCATGAAAATTACATGGTGGAAGAGCAAACAAGTGAATCCATCTCACTGTACCATCTCACTTCAGTTAGAAGAAAGCCCTTTTTTTATCCAGGGGGAGATGAACATAACGTTTCCTATGAAACTTCTATTACGCAGCATTATTAACCATTTGGATAATTTTAGAAGAAACTGCAGATAGGTGTTCTATGAGCCAAAACATAATCAATTGTAGAATACTTACATACAGAAAAGTGAGTCACAATTAGCTAATCAGAAAGGAAATCAATGTTAAAAAAAATCCACATAACAAAGCTGATGTAAACAATGGACAGAGTGTCTTTGTTATGATGCATAGACAAGATTAAAATGACCAGATTTTAACTGATTAAACTTTTACAGTAACTAGAATTAGAGTGAAAAAAATAATTAAATTATTTTAAATTTAAGAAATCACATTAATGTATTTTAAGTAATTTGAGCCAGAATGGGGTTCTAAACATTAAAGAGTCTTAGTATTTAAAAATTTTTCATATATACAAATATATATATATACACGTTTATGTATGTATATATAAACACTTACTATTGTTTTCTTGAGCAAAATCTATATCCACCACAGGAGCTTGAAGTTGTTGCCTGTTGAAAAGGCATAAAACATGCATATATTAATTTAAAACATAATAAAATCTAAATTGAAATAAGTAATAAGATTCCTTTATGTTCATAAATAAAAGCTTTTATACATATAATATCCTGATTCTAATTTATTTCTTGAATGAAAAACTAGAAAAGCCAACTAAAAATTATTTGTCAATGTTCACTGTATTTTACAAAATACCACTCTTAGCATAATTAAATTCTGATTGCAGAAAAAAATATGAAATGTTCTCATTGGAACAGACAATATATTCATTTTCCCCATGTTTATAAGAAACATAATCATGGGTTTATATTGAATGGATAAGGATCATTCTCATTCTGCTTTGAGAACTGGGCTTTCATGGTCTTCCGAAGTCCTTTTTGATACAACAAAACTTTTCTAATCCATCAAATACATTTGAAAATAACAATTAGGAGAAAAGGATCTAATCAAGTTAGAGACACAGTCTGAACAAACAAAGAAGATATGAAATAATCCACAGATTAAATGCAGCATTTCCTTGGATCCTAGACTAATCTTTGACAGAAAAAATAGAGTTTATTATATGTTTGATATGGAGTTGTATCATTTCATTTGACCTGAAATAGGGAGCTTCGTTAATTATCAAAGTGACTCAGGCCCAAAGACCAATTTATAAAAATTACCGAGATCATTGGGACAAAAGGAATATCTTTCTTATTTCTTAAATGTTAATTTTAATTTTCATGGTTGGAATGTGCCTAACAAAAGGAAATGGTACAGTTTAATTAAATATCTATAACCACTGATAAAATTCTCTGAAAATATTTAACACAACAAATTCCAAAAGGAGCTAATTTATTTTTTAATTTCTAAAAAATACAAGAAAAGTGGGAGCTGTAGGTTCAGCACTAATATCCATGATTTCACCTGTTTGGGGTAGTTGCCTAGGTTTCCATTGCCATGACTTAGTTATCTCCTTTTTGACTAGGTCTTAAACCCAATTAGGGAATTGTTGGTTATCAGAAAAGTATACATGCAAGTGCTGTACTCTTAGGGGCATAATACCGTGCTAGTCATTATGGTTCATAGGCATCATAGGTGGGAAGGACAGATGGTTGCTTTCCTCCTGTGGAAGCTTACATGGCACCTTCTGATACCATGAAAGTTAGTCTGCAGAGAGGAGGTTTTCAGGCCAACTCCAGCTCATGGGTTTCTGGACCCTGTGTCTGAATTACATGGTGTCTACAGCAATATCAACTCACCTTCCACCTCTTGGAGAGTAACCCAAGGCAATAGTAATAGCCTTAATTTTGGGGAGTCTCCAGAACAATCCAGACCAATAACTTAATACAGGGCGTCTCACGCCTGTTGTTAAGTATTTTGTTAGACAGTCTTTAGATCTTGAGGAGAGCATTGTTAACTTAGAAGAAAAATTTTCATTTAAACTATATATTTATATACATACTTATACTTAAGTGTATTATAGATTTTTTTCTCTTTCAGGGAGATAGCTAATAGTAAGATACTTTGACTTTTTCAGACATTCTTACTATTATTTTACTCTTTGCTCTCTTCTGTATTTATCTCCATCCCTCATCACTAATTAGAGCCCCGGTCCATTTTCCCATCTCTCCTATGCGATCATTTGGAACCTGCTATTCCATGCTCTGTGATCCCTTTCACCATGGCAATGTTTCCTTTCTTCACTTTTCTGGTTTGTGCAGTTGCTTCAGTGCATGTGCTAACATCTAAAGATTTGGAGAGAGGAGCTTCAGATGAGCGAGTATGCTCTATGTTAAGTATGACTTTGACATAAGTAATCTTTCAACGTAAGGACACATTTCCATTTTATGTACCTATTTTCTTTTCTTTCCCTAGTCAAACTTAAAAGTAACAGATTGGTAGCTTTTGAAATATTTCTGAGTATTACGTCCAATGTCATTTTTAAAATTCGTATCATTCCAAAATATTTCCACCTGTAGAAAAAAATGGCATTTAATATAAAATTAGAAGTGTGTCATTTTTGTGCACGGGAGATCTGGCTCCACCTTTCATCTGCCATAGTGGAGAAGGCGAGGTTGAGATGCCCTTCCCCCTGTCCCCTGAGGCTGGTGGGAGAAATGGCCTTGAGGTCACAAGAGTAGGACCAGCTGGCCCTACCCTTCACCCACTGCAGCACTCAGGGGAACATGCCATACACCTCTCCAGGGCAGCATCATAGAGCTGACTCTGTTGGAGGAGGGCAGAAGTGAGCTGGGCCCGAGGGTGTGAGAGCAGGAGAGCTGGCCCCAACCTGCCTCATTTGCCAAGTGGGTGAGGGAAAGATGACCACCCCACCACTTGTAACCTGCAGCCAGATGGAGAGCTGGCCCTGGGGTCACAAGAGTAGGAGAGGTGGCCCTGACCCTCACCAACTGCAACAATCAGGAGAACTAGTCATCTGGACAAAATAATCGAGCTGGCCCTGGTTGTGTGAGTGCAGATGAGCCTGACCCAAAGAAGTGAAAGAGGGAGAACTGGCCAAGCTCCTTGCTTCATGCTGCACTGGGTGAGCTAGCTGGGGCAATGCTGGACAGCTCAAGCTGGTGGTGATGATGAGGAAAAGCTGGCGGGCTAGACAATCCAGTTATCGCCCAGGCCCAGAAACAGGGCTCTGACTTAGCCCATCCCAGCTCTCACCTCATCTATGAACTTCTAGAGCACATGAAAGCTCCAGACCTGAATATTCAAAGCTGCAGGATCTCTATGACACAGGACAACAACAGGAGGAGCCCGAGTTAGGGCCCAGCATCGATAGTGTAGCAGAAACCAGAGACCTCGAACCAGACCAGTAGTCAACACAATGAACACTTGCAAGTGAAGATATAAGGACTAAAGAGCATACTGTGTGACCTACCGGGCCACACTATAACACCAAGGGAGACTTGTTTGGTGTTATTGTTTTGTTTTTTTTTTTTTTTTTTTTTTTTTTTGGCTTTTCCTTTACATTTTATTTTATTTTGGTAGGGAGGTTGCAAGGGCAGAAGGCTGATACTGAGGGACAAGGAAATGAGTGGGACTGGATGCACTTGTGAAATTCACAAAGGAACAATTAAAAAGTTAGAAAAAAATGTGTTACTTTGTTTTTAAAAAAATCTGTATTTTAGTGACCAAATTTACTCACATAGTACAACCCAATAACTTTTTAAATATATATTTTCTACCAGAAATTTTTAAAAATTAAAAAAAACTTATAATTTAGGGAAAATGATACTCATGAAAGAAAATAAAACATTTTGACAATTTTACAACAAAATTAAAAACAATCTTTAAGCATACATGATAATATATTTTATTATAGTAAGTTGTTAGACAAGCAAAAAGACACCATACTGTAGAGACATGACTTATCATAAATTCTTTTATTTAAAGATATGCTAGTGATATGCTAGCAACTGATCTAAGCTTAGACAATATGGATAAAAATAACAATCAATGAGTTCTTCTCTTTGGTAGTGTTGCTTAGAAGATATATACTAACAAGATTCCTGTAAACCTCACAATTTATTTTGATTAATATAGGAAAATCTTTATACCATAACTTGATTTTTAATTTTAAATTCAACTTTTTATCTTCCCAAGATTAATGCAAATGAGGTATGATACTTTTAAGAATGAAACTATGCTAAATCAAGATATCTTTAATATTTAAAATTACCTTATTTTCCTACATGACAATATCTTTTAATGCATAGAAGTTATTGGATTATGTAGCATTTCTTTAGAGCAATATAAAAACACCATTTTAGATAACTTTTATATCCTTATGTTCCCTGGGTAATATATCTTTAACATTTTCATAACAGTTTTTAAAAGTACTCCTGCTGACTAAGATTTTTCTAACACTGTTGCATTCTAAGTAGTTCCCAATCTTGGTAGAAACATTTGAAGTGTAGAAACTGCTGTTAAATGGAAAGTATGAGTGGATTGAAATGTCTAAATTTATGTTGCCTTCGATGTAATTAATGAAATACTTCTAATATGGTCAAATATTCACCACGTAGCCCCATAACATGCATAAAACTTCCATGCAATATAACTTTTTCTTTCAGTCAAATGTGCAATTTGTATACACTCTACAAAAAGCCCTTTGAGTTATGTTAGTAATGCACTATGGGAGGAGCTACAGAAATCTTCCTTTAGATTAAATATCACTAGGGACAGCTACCCTGGTATTGGACTGTAGCTTCCAGAGTGCTGTTCTTTGTTGTGCTTCAACCCTTCAAACCCTGCCTGTGACTCAGAGTCCAGCTCTGAGAAAACTCTAGGTTTCTGGGTAGTGAAGTCTGATGTGGTTATTTCTGCATTCCTTATCTTTTTT
>CABHPR010146766.1:8835-43944 GCA_902168415.1 Peromyscus melanophrys
AAAAATATTTCCCTGAATTGCAGTACATCAGATATGAAAAGAAGTGCTGGCCCTAAGTCTTAATATATCTCTCACCTGATAAGTTAGCAAGAGTGTATCGGTCCTTATCTGTGGAAAAATCTTGAGAGTCAGTTGAAAGAAATTTAAAGAATCATGAACTTTAAACTTCCTCCTATAATTCCCACCAAGATTCCCTTTAAGCAATCCAGTTGAAGGCAGCATTTGTGTTTTGGGATTCAGTCATGGCTGCTCCTCATGCAGCTTGTTTCCAAGTGCTGGCACATATTAGTGACTACCTAAAACAGCCACTGTTGTTGGTTGTTTTCACTCTTTTACTCTTTTGGTCTTTGGGGGGGCCTGCCACCCAGCACCCAAATAGATCACACATGGAGGCTTATTCTTAATTATAAATGCAGGGCTTTAGCTTGGCTTGTTTCTCACCAGCTTTTCTTACATTATTCCATCTACCCTTTGCATCTGGGCTTTTTCCTTTTCTTACTTCTGTATATCTTACTTTCACTCTGACTCCATGGCTGGCCCCTAGCATCCTCCTCTCCTCGTTCTCCTAAATATAACCTACTCGGTCTGTATAATGTTACTTGTATATATGTTTTCAGGGCTGACCATTTGGCACCGAACAACAATTGCTGTGCTCTTCCCTGGGGAAGAGTACATCTTCCACTCCAAGCTTTCCTCAGTTGCCCCTAGTTCTTTGTGTAGAGTTGAGGCCTCGTGAGCTTTTCCCCATTGACTTTGGAATGACCATTAGTGTAGTCCATATTCAGCTCACACGTGGGCAGTCATGTTGGTAAAACTTTATGGGTGCAGCTTCTCACATTACTAGAAGACACAATCTCACAGCACACTCTCTGATCTCCTGGCTCTTAACAATCTTTCTGCCCCCTCTTCTGAAATGTTCTCTGAGCCTCAGGAGTGGGACTGTCTTGTAGACTTAACCATGGGGATTGGACTCCAGCCCTGCATTTTAATTGATTGTGTTTTCTATAGTCAGCTCCATCTGTTGCAAAGAGAACTTTCTTTGATGAAGGGTGAAGATTACACCTATCTGTGGATATGAGAACAATTGTTTAGAGATTGTTGTTAGGGGTTATGCTGGTTTAGTAAATTAGTGGTTGTAGGTTCTCCTCCAATAAGCAAGACTTCACTAGCTGAATAGTTAGCTCGTTTTCCTGTATGTAATCCATCAATACCTCTTCTCATTTCCCAGGTTCATTTTTATAACCTCATCTTTCCTGTTCAATTTCTCTTCCGACCTCATAATCATCTATTTGCATTTCCATATTCCTCCAAGAAATGCATGAGCTCCTGGAAGGTAATCTTCCTCTTCCTGGTAGCCCTAGTACCTACCTAGCTCAGGTATTATTAATGTTTTTGGAATGAATGTTGAACAACAAGCTATTATTCATCTTATTAGTCCATCCTTATAGGCAAAGGCATTTCTTACTCTTTAAATTTGTCTCTGCATTCCTATATATAAAATTGCTAATGGCCTTTACCTTAATTATAACTCAAAGGCAAAACTGAACTTGATAAAATCTCAAGCAATGAACTGTGGAACAACCAAAATAAACCCCAACTGAATGGAACCCTAAAATAGATAGCTATTTAAAATGAACTAATTAAATAAGGAAAATGAGAGTTTTACGATTGCATTACAAGTTTCTGGTTTTATCTAAGTGAATGATTACCAAAAAAAAAAAAAATCAAAAAAACAAAAACAGCGTGGAAGAGCAAGATGACTTAACAGTAAAAACCTGAGCCCCAGAAGGCACTAGCATCCCTTGTTTCTAAACTTAGCTCAGCCACTGGGCACCATGTGAATGAGTCACTGCTGCTCCTTGACTTAAATCATTCCTCTTATAAAACTTGTTAAAGAAAGACGTCACTGCAAATTAGATGTTGCAGCTAAGTTTAGCCACCCTTGAGACATAAATATTATAACTTATGTGACTTCCGCCATTTTGTTTCATGACTTATATTCAGGCATGTGACAGAGTATTTGTTTATGTCTATACTGAAGCTAAAGATACACTTTCTACATAAAGATAGACTTCAGATATATAAATATATAGAAGCAAATGTCCATAGAGAGTTACTTGCACAGAAACATCTTTGAGTTATTTTAAGAAGCAGCACTATTTTACTGACAAATTCTGATTTGCCCCCAGCCTAACTTTTATGAATTAACTATCCTTGGAGAGGGTGTGTGTGTGTGTTGTTTGTGTCTGTCTGTCTGTCTGCCTACCTATGTCTCTGTCAGAAGACAGGAAGACCTGCTTCTCTTCTGTCCCTGGCTTCTCCTTAGTCATTGCCATTCACAGTCAGACATGCATTCAGACACTGCCCAATGGAACCTCGGAAGTAATAGGGTCTATCCACCAGAAATACTCCATGGCTTCCATTGAAACCTTAGGCTACAGTCATTGCCAGCATTACCTTGTCTTTCAGAGTCTTCTTAATGAGTTCATGTGTTTTAGCATCAAGCCACCTACCCAACAAAGGATATCCATTTAAAATCTCAGTGACTGGAATGGTTAGTTTATCTGATCAGCCCACCGCTGCCTACTTCACTTCTTTTATGATTAGGACCCTGAAGGAATGAGACAAGGTAGCATTACCTACAGAGAGACTTTTAAAACAAACTCAATCTGACATGGAAGGAGAGAGTTGGCAATCCGCACAACTCAGCAGCCTGCCCTCAATGCCAGGAAACAAGTGAGAGGTAAGACTCAGCAACTGTGAGCATGAGGCTAACTGGTCAGTGACCAAAACTGATCACTTACCACATAGGAATTTACAGTTTTCAGAAATATTATAATCGTATTAGAACTGCAGAGAATCCCAGCGAGTTAAGTATGGTAATCTAAGTTTTCAGTTTATAGAGGAAGAATGTGTTGTTTTGCAAAATTGAGTGACCCAGGGTCACTTAGCTGGTAGAAGGCACAACCAGACTGCAAACCAAGGTCTTCAAAATCCATTTTTCAAGCCAAGAAGTGATCATACCAAATGACTCTAGACTCCCCTATATAAACAAGTCATAGTTATTCTTTACCCCTGAGTTTCCACTAACTGCCCCAAAGCTGACTAAAGAGAGATGACCAGCCAGTTTGTATGTATCAGAGGAGCTAGTATAGCCTAAAACATGTAGAAAATAAGGAGAAACTTAAGAGAGACAAATATTAACACAGGTAGGGAAGATATCTGTCCTGCTTAGGTTTCTAATCCTGTGGCAAACATCATGACCAAAAGCAACTTGTAGAGGAAAGGGTTTATTTCAGCTTACAGTTGTAGTCATCATGAAAGGAAGCGTTGTGGAATATTTGTACACTGTGTGAAGATATATTGCTGTGATTGGTTTAATAAAGAGATGAAGAAGGCAAATAGCTAGACAGGAGGTTTAGGTGGGACTTTTGGGCAAAGAGAGGAAATAAGAGGAAATAATCAAGGGACAGAGATGCCAGGAGACATGGAAAGGAAACAGGAGAAGCAAGATGAAAGAAAGGTAAAAAGCCACATGGTAAAACATAGATTAATAAAAGCAGGTTAATTTAAGTTATAAGAGCTAGTGAGACAAGCCTAAGATAAGGCCAAGATGTCATAATTAATAAGAAGTCTGCATGTCATTATTTGGGAGCTGGCTGGTGGTACAGAAAAAGACTCGTTACAGGGAAGTCAGAGCAAGAATTCACAGCAGGCTCACCCACTTTCTTATAGAACCCAGGACTACCTACCCAGGAATGGCACAGCCCATAGTGAGCTGTGCCCTCCTCTATCACTTAGCAATCAAGAAAATACCCCCACAGACTTTCCTACAGACAATCTGATGAAGGCTTTTTTCTCAGTTGAGGCTCCCCTTCCCTTTTTATTCTATCTTGTGTCAAGATGACATAAAACTCACAAGGACAATATCCTAGGCCCAGCCCCAACACCCACTGTGAGGAGAATCTGTGGCTTACATCCGTCTATGAATAGAAGAAAATCTAGATTACATAACACAGTACTGGAAGAGGCATTGAGGATGTGCCTAACCTCTGAACAAGCCCATACCTCCACTATCTACCCCATGTGTCGTGTAATTTGTCCACACATAGTAAAAAGGAGACTCTTTTTTCCTAAAGATGCTCATTCTTATTCCCAATAAAGTGTTTCTTTTTTTTAAAAAAAGTGTTATTTTGTGCCTAGTTTAAATGTTTTTCCATCAACTTTCACAGGGATGCTCAAAAAGGGATCATCTGCACCACTGAAATAATTATTTAGTATTTTAAAGCCCAGTAAAAACCCCCTTCAAGTTCCCCCACTAAAGCAGCCCCAGCTCTTCTGACAAAGCCAAAACCGAGAACCTTTTGTTTCTGTGCCTTTCATCAATTCCATTGCTCATCTGTGGTCCCTTTCCAATTTTACCACATTCACTTGAAGATGTCAAGATCAACACCATAACCTGGGTGCAATACTCTGAGAAACAAAAACATAAAACACTGGCTTCCTAGCTCCTGGAAGAAGATCATACAATGTGATCACCAATTATCACTAATACTTAACAATACCACCTAACTGACACTCAACATATCCTCCACATGCCTCCCCAATATGTCTCTGGTGGTTTACGATGAGTATTCCCACACAGAACCCTGTCCTGACCCTCTCTAAACAGTACCATTGGAGAAGAAAGATCCATGGAAGTTCACAAGCTTAAAATAAGGTGAGAGCAGTCGCTTCTCATTGCGACAGATGATTGGGAGAGTCACAGAAGCTTAAAACAAAAACACATTCACCTCACACACAAGAAGCAAGGAATTCACAATATATTTACATATTGGTGAGGCAGCTATGGACACAAAAGCCTAAGGACATTTGCTGATGATGTATACATTGGGTCTGTTCTTCTAAAGGTAAGTATTATCCTCATTCATCAGCTCCTAAATTGGATAAGCAAAAACACCCAAACTATGAAAGCGGAAAATACTTGAACCTTGGTGGAAAACTTGACCATGGAAGCAAAGACAGGATTTGATGCGAGCAGCTCCTCCCAGCTTCTTGTGGTTGAGAATGCCGATGGACAGAAAGCAACTTCTTGTGGACAAGCAATGAAAGAACATACTACAGTGTAATGTTGGACATATACAGACTTGGGAAGAATCAGAGACTCCAGGTATTGGAACAAAGGGAGAGAATTCTGGAACTGCGGATGAGACCCAAGGCTGGGGGCGGGGGGGGGGGCGGTAGAACAGAGAGAGAGGGAGGGGGGGCGGGACGGGGGGGGGGGGGGGGGGACTGGCACAAGAACAGATGCAGAGCAGAGAAGCAAACTTAAGTCAGCTGATCAGGGAGCTGCAGAGCGTGTGGCACTGAGAAAGTACTCAGAAGTACTCAGTGTTCTTCAGCAGGAAAGCCTGGTGCTATAATGAGAGGAACCATCTTAGGAAAGCTGAGCCCAAGCTGGCTGTTTTCCTTTTTATTTTTTGAAACTCATAGAAAATAGTGTCATGCTCGCTGGTCCAGCCTCTTCTTTGTTACTCAGTGTGGCATGGAAGGAAGACCCCAGAAACAAGCTCATAGAAAAATACACGTGGTGGGATAGGATAAGTGATTTAGAACAGAGCGGAAGTTGCTTTCCTTTAAGAATCACGAGCCAGGCAGGTAGTTAAAGAGGGTCTAGAGACTGAAAAGGTACATGGGATTGCATGTAGGACTAAACCTCAGAAAATTTTAAATAGTTAAAAAAATGGGAAACTCTTGCATCGCCTCTACCTACTACAGCTTGTTGCCCTCCCCTCGATGTGGGCTTCAAAGGGGAACCTGAGATGCAAACACGTAGTAGAACTCAGTCTTAGAGTACCACAAGCAAATCTGTCAAGGGAAGACTTTGGCTCCATGCTACCTTGGGTTAGTGAGCAGAGAAACTGAACACCATTCCAAACAGTCTGGAATCAAATTGCTCCCACCAATGACTAGTAACAGACAAAAGAAGAAAGAAGGGCCAGATAGACGGTCAGCAGGTATAGGTGCTTACCATAAAGTCTGATACCCTGAGTTCAATCCCTGGGACTCACATGGTGGAAGGAGAGAACTGATTCTGGCCACTTGTTCTTGGACCTACACACACACACACACACACACACACATACATGTACACATACACGTACACAACCAGGAGGGGTCAATTTATAATATTTTAGAGCCTTTGCACTAAGAAATACACATTTTTCCTGTTTTATTTCTTTTCACCTTCCCCCCTTTTTTAAATGCAAGCTTTACTTTATTTTTAATTAAGTGTATCTGTGTCCCATGAAGGGGGTATAGGAGGGCAGTATGTGCATCCATGAATACAGGTGCCTAGAGAATCAGAAGAGGGAGTTGGAGCCCCTGGAACTGGCAGCTTTGAACATCCTAATACAGGTACAGAGAATGGAACTCAAGTTCTTTGTAAGAACAATATGTGCTCTTGAGAGCTGAGCCGCCTCTCCAGCCTCCTTTTTACTTTTTGAATGCTCTTTCCTTACGTTATTTTCTCAATTATTCTCTTAATTTGTTTTTTTTCCCTGTTTCTTTGACATCTTCTAAAACATTTTGGTTTATATCATTTCTGCCCCCATCATTCCTACTGTTAGAACTGTGGAGGGCATAGCTGACACCTGTTTTTTACTTCATTTCTGGTCCGATGCTATCTGCTGTTCTTCCTGGTATCTGTTTCCACGTTCTGCACAGTTCTGTGGATAGAGCAGGACACTTTGACCGCACTGTATACGTGCTTTGCCAATGAGCTACTCTTCCAGCCTAGCTAAGAGTTAGCACAAATTGCTCTGTGTACATCATACCCTCCACTCAAGCTTCCGTGAATATTTTAGTTCAAAGAGTAGGAGATATTTAAAATATGATAATAATAACAATAAATAAAATAGCCAATCACCAGGCTCCAAATATGAGGCATGGTTTGGGGGTGGGTGGAAGTTGAAAACCTGCTCTTAGTCATCTACCGCCACAACACAACAGAGAACACAAGCTGTGAGGGATAAAAGGAAAAATCATTCCCAGATCCTGTCAGGCTCTCAAATAATTTTACAATGCATCCTGTTGTCTTGGAAAAATAGGGACTATCCAAACTCACAAAGGAACATGCATTTATGTACAAAAAAAAAGTTAGAAAAGAAGACAAATGGCAAATGCTGGCAAAGATGTGGGGAAAGGAAATCTCTGTACGCTGCTGGTGGGAAAACAAATTACTGCTGCTAATAGAGAAATCAGACTGGAGGTCCCTCAAACCCTAAACTCAGAGCTGCTGCATATCCAGTTGTAGTACTCCTGGATGCAAGCTTGAAAGAATCAAAGTGAACACCACACAGCTTCCTACATACCTGTGCTTATTACAAAACTATTCACAACCAAGCTACACAATCAGCATAGGTACCCAGCAGCAAATCATTGAATAAAGAAAATTTGAGTCCTATTCAGCCATCAAGAATGAAATCATGGGTTTTTTGTTTGTTTGTTTGTTTGTTTGTAAGCTGTTTTATCTAATGGAGAGAACTGCACATTGCTGTGTTAAGCAAAGCAAGCCAGGAGTATCATGATTCTCTCATCTGTGGAATCAAGGAGGAAAGAAAGACCTGAAAGTACAAGAGAGATGATTACAGAAGAGGATTGAGATGAAAGGGAGGGAGAGAGAGTAAGAGAGGATAAGGAGGGATTATGAGAAAAGTTCATTATATGCCCATATGAAAGTGTCACAATAAAGCCCAGTTTTGTACAATATATCCTAAAATGTTTTTAAAAATAAATACTCTGTATTTTTTTTAATGAGGCAGGAGAAATATCTCAGCAGTTAAGAGTGTGCTCTGCCCTTGAAGAGTACCTGAGTGAGTTTGATTTCCAGCACCCACATCTAATGCCATGAATGCACGCATTCACATGCACACCCCACACACAAAGACATACACAATTAAAAATAAAATAAATAATTTTAAAAATAAAGAATAATTTATGTTGAATACACATAAAATAATAATGTTTTAGATACATTAGATTAAATAAAATATATTAGTAGTATTGGAAAGTAAAAGGAAATAGATCACTCAGGCCACTAACACCTTAGCTGGGTCTCTGGCTTTCTCTTTCCATGGGCATATTAACCTAAACTCTTGGCTCCTGAATCTAATTTCAGGAAAACTGAATTTCCCCCTTTTTCCCTGAAGCAAAGCGAAGACCCCCAAAATTCTCTATTCAAGAATGAGAACTAAAGTACAACTGAGTCTGAGGCAAATAAGGAAACAAATTCCAGAATGAACCCAAAACCCAGTGGTGATGTTAGAGGCATTTCTCACACACTATAACTCAACCCCTCTCATATAATAGAGCCCCTGCAGCTGACTGCCCAGGCCTTTGCCTAGAGAGGCTGAGGTCATACCGGCAAGTACTTACTAATAACAAAACATCTTCTCTACAGTGATAGCTTTATTCACTCTGCTGATGAAATACAAATCTATTCATACTAGCGAAGCAGCCACATGCACAATTAGTCTCTCACAGAGCATCCAGCATAGGACCCTGGATCATCTCAGATGCTCCTAGAAATGTGTTTGGTTCTCTGAAATGTTGACTCGACGTTCACATTATCAGGTACCAAAGTGGACATTTCAATAAAGGATGCTTTTCATTAAATCATTAAAAATGCTTGAGTATGTTAATTTAATACTTGAAATCTATTTCTGAAAGGGTGTAACATTATTGTTATTAAAACACCATGCTCATTGTAGCATCATACACATCAGCCAAGACACAGACACACTCATTCACTGGTACGCCCATCAACAGATGGACGAATTAAGAACGTGTGATCACAGAAAAACAAATACAGTATGTACTCACCTATAAATGGATATTAGCCTTAATGTAAAGGACAACCACACTACAATCCATACACCCAAAGAAGCTAAGTAACAAGGAGGGCTCAAGCAAAATTAGGGGTATTTAAGCAGAAAGGAATCAGGCACAGAGATGTGCTGTTATCTTTCTGCTGCACACAGAATACCACTCCCTGAGTCAGAGTTCTGCAACACTCAGCAAGGAGATAACTTAAACCAGATGGTGTCACCTGCTAGAATACTAAACCATTAGTAGAAAAAAATATAAAGGAAATATATATTGTTCTATAATCTTCATTTTCCTATCTACCAAATCATGTTTTAAACTACATTCTAGTTGACAAGCAAGTCATAGGAAACTATTATGCCAACTATCAATTTGAGGACAGTCTAGTTCCCTGTTTGAATCTCAAGTTACTTCTTTTCCTTTATTCTAGGCAGGTAAAGTATTACTATCTTGTGGCACTGGGGAAATCTGCTTTAGTGTGAAAATGTGAGCCTTGAATTACTTACAAAAAAAGTAATTCAAACTCAAATGCATAATGAATCAGAAATGTCTCACATGACTCCATGGCAACCTTTGTTCTGAACACACGACATTTACACTCTGTACTGTATGTACTGTAACACCACACAATGCTAATAAATACTGGTGAAACATCTCATCTCAGACTCAAGACCATTTTATGTTTTGAACTCAGTGTTGTTACTACACGTAAAAAAGTTTCGTGTTTTTTTTATACAAGCATAATGGTTTAATTGTGGAAACAAAGAATTTTAGTATGTCCTACTCATTCCTCAACAGGTATCAAATTAGTCTTTGGACTATATTGAGCTTGATTTTTAAAAATGCTGGTTTAATTATTGACTTGAGTTTCATTTTAAAAAAAAATCAGTAAATAAATTTTGGTTCAATATTAGAGCTTAATTTCCAGAAATATCTAAAATTACCCTAAATATACTTCTGACACTTTATAATATGTATTCATGCAAGCAGCATTCTGAGTATTAATGACTATAAATTATCAATTAATTCTAATAAAGGCTGAAGATATTCTACAGTATCAAATATTCAGTCAAGATTCAATTATTTATGTAAAAATAAGTTACATCCAGCTCATTAGTATGCAAAATTTGCTTTTCACCTATTATAAATAATAAAATTATTCTAAAATAGATACATGATTTGTTATTTGGTAAGTATTTGATGTATACAGTTATTTTTATACCCATATGCTATTATTATAAAAAAAATTCTCATGTGGAAAGGAGTCACAAAAGAGTCACAGAAAAGTAACTGGAAGAACCTTGAACTCTGTGACAGTGGTGGCCATTCAGTAACAGCTCATTTGAAGGACAGGATACAAAAGAGCTAAAACTGTTTAACTGAAGAATTATTAAGGTCCAGATGATAGACTACAAGTTGATGTAGGGATCCAGTGTAGGGGCAAGGGCCACAGCAGGGAGAATGTGCATGCTTCTTCTTTGGTAATGGCACTAGAAGAAAAGACTGCTAGCTTGAGCATGGTTTCTGATGCTGTACTAGTGTAAAGGGTGCATTGAGGCCATAGTGACCCTTCCAGGTAAAATCATCTTGTTCAGAGGTTTAAAACTGTTAAAACCAAACTGAGATGTAATACAATTGGAAGTTGATTTCTTGGTCTCCATAATTAGTGCCAGCTAGCTACGACACAGGCTCGCTTATATAGCACTGATCTTCTAACCATGAGATTGAAGGTTCAAGGACTCTATTTAGAAAATCACTCTCCTTCAGGAACTACCTGTAAGTGTGTGTGTTGCGTGTGCGTGTGTGGCAGGCAACCAGAATATTCATGTAAAATAATACTAACTAGTGGCCCTTAATGACTTAAGGAAATATTGTACTTGTCCAAGAGCCTAATACCCATTCTTGGTGGGGGGTGGCTAACTTTTTTATTGATTACTGTATGCAAGTAGCATAACCTGACGATTATTTAATATGAAAAATAACTAACTTGAATATATATGTGCCTATCTATATAAGTCATCAAATTCTAAATCTAAGTAGTCTCAAACTTAATGCACATCAATGTAGGATTTTTATTTAAAATGCAGGCTCATTGGTTCTGATGTAACTCTAGAATTTACATCACTAAGAAGACCCCAAATGATATGTTACAAAAACCACAACTAGATGTCAGTCAAGCTCTTTGACCCGCATGCCTGCCCATTTCAGGTGTTTAATATGAGTTATATTGAATCTATATGTTTACAGCAGTAAAGCACATTTTTTAGACCCTTGAAAACACAACTATCTTAAGTCTTCATAATAATACTTGTCATTTAATTTATCCCATATAAAAATACACCAAGTGAAATTACATATCTGAACTTCACTTGATGTCAGCCAAATCTGGGGCTTATCTTTATTTCTTTGACAAGTCATTGTGTTAGTCCTCAACCAAATAAATTGTCTTTCTCCATTTTTTCATTTACTACATTGTGACATAGAAAGAGGAAAATTACAAATGAAGGGAAAAAATTATCCTTAGCTAATAAAATCTGACATAAACTAGCATTCTTTTCTTATTTTCTACATATATCTACTTTTAGATTTGGGATTCTCCAATATATGGTTCTAAAATACTGAGCTATGCTCTAAGAATATTTTTGAAGTATTACTAGTCTTTAAAAACTATTGTGACATACTTATTGATTTATTAATTGAGACCACTAATTTTAGGATGAAAATATAGCATTTTTACATTAAATGATATGAACCACTGTTATTGATTCTCAAAGTATTTTTTAACCCAGAAATAGAAAAGAACACCAAAAATACACTGGGAAATGTATGGGATTTTCATATGAAGGCTTTCCTTTAAATATTACTAATTTGAACTAATAGCATGTATTATCCACAAATAACCTTATGTATTTTTCTTAGGCTTCAAAGTACATTTTCTTTTAAAACTCTTGTTAACTCTTTGATTAATCATGTCCTTGATCCTTCTACTGAAGATATTTTAGTGATGATAACTTTGTGTATCTCTAAATACATTCTACAGTTCCCAAACTGATTATTTAAATCATTTTTATACAAAATTTCATCAAGATCTAGCTAGTATACAGGTACTTTTTTACAAGTTAAATAGTTACTTTGCAAGTGTACCTAACACTGCAGTATGATATGGCACAACTGCCTGGTAACTTTCTGAATACTAAGCCATATATGTCTACACCAGCAGACAGAAACTGATGTAACTATGTAGCTTACAAATACTCTAACTTTCTTATCTATTTATGGGCTTAGTGTTTTCTTAGGCTTCTCCATCTGAGCAGCTACTTTAAAGTTTTTATTGAGTCCAGTACCCCATCAAACAGATGTTAGAGTACAATTTACAAAGTGCATGAATGGTTAGGTTGATATATATTCCAGACATGAAAAAATCTTATGGCTGCTAAAGAAATATAGTACTTTAAAAGATTTTAAAATGATTATTTCCTGAATGTGTTTTTTTTCTCCAAACATTAGACCAAAGTGAATTGTTTATAAAAATTTATTCATACAAATTTTACACACTTTATATAACAGTTATCAAAGTCCTAATTATAGATATTATGTGTGTAATAATGCTTGGTTAATATGTTTGTATAATCAGTTGCACACAAAATAAGAGCTTCAAGACTAACATCTACCTATATTATCACTATATCATAAATCTGCTCCAGTTTAGTAAGGCTCTTGGCATTTCTAAGAAGTATACAAAAGATTAAATTGGGTGATCACTGTAAAATGCTTGCCACTAGCCACGTGAACACTAAGTTAGACTTCATAAATAAAAGGTTCACTAGAGCCTTGTTTCACCACTAACAGCTGACACAAATACAGAAAACTCTGCCCATTACCCAACAAAAAAATAAATAAGACTAAAACGCAAGCCGATGTGTTGCAGCATTGTAGGGCCACTAAATAGCCATCTGTGATTCGTGGCGATTTAAAAGGCAAAGGAAGGCACTGAAGCTGCAAACTGCATCCCGGGTCACATTGCCTGAGGAGACTGCAGAAATAAAGATTGATCCTGTAGCTGGGCACAGGCTGAAATCGAATGCCTGCTTTCTCTCTGTTTGCAATGTGATCTCGGGGCAGCATCCATCCACCCGCCTGGGAATGCAAATACAGTTCTGTTTTCTTAGATGCCTGACTTCATACTAACCAAATCTGTACAGGAAAAAAGGAAAAGTCCTTTAAACTTTACAAACTAATGGGGTTTTTTTCTTGGTTTTTTTTTTTTTTTTTGAAAATTTGTGCCTAAAATTTGGGAGATTGCTGGTTTGTTGCTGCTTGATCTGGTTGCTGGGTGAAGGTTCTTTTGTTTATAAAGGTTACTTCATATATGTTCAAGAAATTGACAAGAAACAGACATGCTTTCTTTAGCCAAGACAGGATACAAGGTTGGGGTGTGGGACCCTGCTTACCCCACTCTTGACCAGAGATATAAGATAGTACTCATACATATGAAGATGGGGTTTAAATGATTTATCAGTTAGTCAAACTGAGCGATATTGGAACACTACACATTCTAATATGACAAAGATTGGTTTTATGAAACAAATTTTACTAAGCAATAAGCCATAATGTAGAAAAATACATTTTACCTACAAACTCAATAAACAAGAAACAAAAGGTTCATATTTAGTGCATAATTACTTTGTGGTAGCTACACAGGGATTCCTAAACTTCACAGTAACTGCTTGCATCAAACAACAACAAAAAATGAGTAGCATTCACAAATTTAAGATAAGTGAGTGAAAAAAATGGCAAATGATTCTTAAACAATGCAGGAGGGTAGGGGTAAAAGAAGGGTTCTCCAGAAAAACCACAAAGAACAGGGGTGGCTTCTACAGAGTAGGGTTCAAAGGGGAGGATCCTGGCCATTTCACAAAATGAGAAGCAATGGACAGCACTGGAGAAAAACACATTGTACTTTGCACTCATTTCCAATACCCAGCACCCAATCTGTCAGGCAGTGGAACCTGCAAAGGGACTGGACTTGCCCCCAGATTCTCAGACCTGGGGCAGTTCTAAAAGCCAGTCCTTCTGCAGGGTCCTCCTCTGCCACCCCACACTCTGCCTCTTCCAATCCGCCTCTATTCCTTTTACTTTGTTCCAATTGTCCTAGCTTTGGAATAGTCGGTTCCCTGGAGAATCAGAAAGTACAGAAAAGAGAGCTTTCTCTCCAAGCCGGTCTCTTCTGTACAGTTCCTCAACTCTTCTCCTAGGGAATGACCGTGAATTCTAGGGAGAAGCACAATTTGGATCGAGCTGTTGTTTAATTAGAATTTCCTTCTGGGCTGAGAGTCTGAGGAGAGACAAATACACAAAAAAAAGTAGAATCAAAGAAAGCGAAAGTGTTGCAATTGCCCGCAGCCAGTGGGACAATGCCCCCTTGAATTAGTTAGGCTGGGCTTCAAGCAGCCTGCCCCAGAGACTCACAGGGAAAGAAAGCCCTTCAGCAACTCCCCCAGTCATTACCTCAAAATTCCCCTGGAGCAGGGCATCATTGTTTTTTGTACAGTAGCAAATGGCCATTATTGGTATCTTCAGGCCTGTTGTGGATAAAAATACTATCCTTTAATTCCAGTTTACAAAAATAGGAGTAATATTCAAAACCACGATTGTCTATTTTTTCTATTCATTTTATATAAAAACATAAACAGCTCAGGCGAATTTCCAATCCTTGTGCACGCTTATGAATTGCTCTCTGTTATACATATATATATATTCTTAATATATATATTTATAATATATATCAATAATTGGTCCACAAAGTATATCTGTGCATTCTCTAGTGCTTTGTAAAAAGAAAAACAATATCATTATCAAAATAGTCATTTAATGGCTTTACTTCATACATAAATACATGTTTGGAAAGAACACATGAGCAATGACTGATCAGTCAATTTGGAAAACGATTTTTTCATTTTATACACACCGTAGCTGGCAACTCATCGCTACAAGTACGCTATTCGGCGTCCTTTGTTTTTAACCCTCTGTTTATACCTTTTCCCTAGCACGGCCGCCAAGTATTTCTTGACTGCCATCTGTTTTCGGTAGCGGCTGTAGCTATCGGTGAAGATGCCGTCCGAGTGGCGTTTGGTAAGGGGCGCCGGGTCATCCACTGCGCCGCCGCCTAGGTTCTCCCTGCAAGGAGAGGGGGCGGGGAGAGGGGGTGGGGCAGGAGACACGTTAGTGTGTAAAGGAAACAAGTGTGCCCCACCCCCCAACGCGGGAGCCCGCTGGACTCCGAACTTCCCGACGCAGCCCTCCTCTGCTGCTCCCCAGCTGGCGAGCATTCTATGTCGGACGGAGACCCCGGGGGCCTTCCTTCCCACCCAGTTTCCTGGCACTAGATCTTTTAGATATTTCTAGATTATTTCTGAAGCATCCTGAGGCGTCCTGAAGAGTCCGTGCTCTTTAAGCTTTTCTCCAAAGGTTGCTTCTCAAGATTACACTACCCATGCTTCTAGATAAATTGTCCAGACTCGTACCTTTCCACCACCCAACATATAAAGGTTCCCAAAGGCCTCGTGGGCTCCTGCCAAGTTATCGATTCTGCAAATCTAGGCAAACAGGAGCACACCTCTCTCTTTGCCTACGTTAAGTTGAAAAACGTGATAGTGATATAAGGTGACAGGCTGTAGGCAATATTTTTCACCGCATGAATTATTCATGGTTAAAATGTAATCGGCTTCCCCGTGGGCTTTATTTAAATGTTGCCTTCTGCTGACACAAGCTTCATGCAAGACCTTAGCTCTGGGTTTGTCTGGCCTGAGCAAAAACCGTTTCTTTGAAGTATCCATTTTAGGGACTTGGTGTCTTGCGTTAGCCTTCGTAGTAAACGTAATACTCCTCCCCAAAATTATGGCAAGCCCTTCCAGGAACCTCGAGGGTTTTGAATGACTGGGAAGGGGGTTATCTGATTTGATTTGGTTCTCATCCAACAAGGACCCAACCCCCCAATTTTCCTACCCCCTCTTTCTCTCTCACGGGGTCTCTAGAACAAATTTCAACGCCCAACTTTTAGAACTCCGCCCGAGGCTGGTAGTATCCACCTAGATGCCAAGACGCAGACACACCCTCGGGCGCACCGGCGTGCTGGCGCGCAAAAACGTATAAACTGCCCCGCCCTCCCTACGCGCTCTCAGTCCGGTCACCCACCCTGGTGCGCTCATCACTCGCGGGTTAACACTGTCACAAACTCTTACCCCACGCCCCTGGCCACGACCGACTGCAGGTACTTCCTGGCGGACAGCTGGTCCAAGACTTTGCGGTAGGCTTCGTTAAGGATTTCATGGGCGACATCTCTAATGGGGAGACAAAGTATGCGACCTGGGTCACTCACTGCCTGGGCCCTTCAAGTGACAGCCAAGGCCCCCATTTGCTGAGTTTTCAAGGAGGCTGACCCGGCAGCCACGAGTGACACGGGACCTGGGAGTTAACTTTGGGGAGTTCCTGGAGGTAAATCAATTAGTCCTGGCCTCTGGGGTGACCTTGCTGGCCTGAGAGCTCCCCACCCACCGAATTGCACACTCACGGACACTTCCCGGGCCGCAGAGCTTTCAGTCCGTGGTGCGGCCTCAAGTTCACGGGGATCTGTCTGCTAATTTTCTGTGGCTTTCAGGGATTCACCCAGGTAGAAGGGAGGCTTGAGGACTTTCATAGGGGAGGGTCCTAGTGTGAGAGCCGCTACCGGGTCCCTCCCGCCATGTCAGGCCCAAGCGGTAGGCGGAACCCGGGCGGGTTGTACCTCCTGTCGGCTGGATAGTAGAGGGCGTAGGCGTCACGCAGCGCGGAGGCGGGGCTCCCTACGCCCGGAGGGTCCCAGTCGTAGAAGTCTTGAAGCGGGTTTCCGTCCTGGTCGTAAGCCTCCTCTTCTGGTCTGCGGGATAGTCAGAAGGAGGGTCATTAAAAGTCTGCCAAGTCCCAAGGAGGTCCCATTGATTTTCCTTCTTCGTTATGGTCCCCCACGGAGAACTGTGATTTCTTCCAGAACGGTCCTAGAGACGAGGTAAAGGGAGCTACACCCAGCAGCAGTTCCTGCTCCGCTAGGAAATTCGCTAACGTCTCCTCAAGCGAATCAGCAAGAGGACTGAACAACCATGTAAACCCTAATACCTGGCCAAGTGAAAGGCCGGCCCTCTCCCCACCTGGCGCCCCAGGCTTCCCCAAGTAGCATTTAGAACGCACGAGAAAGATCCTAACAGATGATAGCAGCCGAGACGGGGAGACCCAGAGCGGAATGGATGGGTAGGTACGATGCAGGAGGCCAACTCCGGCAGCAGCCACCCCCATCCAAGCCGCCCAGCCCAGGGGAGCCCTTCCCCGCGCGGATGTAGGTCACAGAGAACCTCCAGCTTCTATTTTGGGCTGGAGAGAATCTGCTAGGAACATGAATAATAGATGCCCCTAAAGTTAGCTAGTTTGGCTCATTTTGAGGTGCGGCGGAGCGCTCCAGTGCCTATCACCCAGGAAAAGTGCTAGGCACACGGAACTTTGAGAATAGCCGGAGGTGAAAAAAGAGGGTTTTCGAGCCCATTAAACAAAGAGTTCCTGCTGCTCTGTTAGCAATGGCGGGGAGGCTGGATTCCATCTCAACCACAGAGCGCAAGGAGAGGGGTCCACTGGGAACTGACATTCCGTAGGTGTCCAGCGATCTCACAGTCTCCTTACCTATCGCCTCCATGCCCGACAGAGGACGGGCAGAGGAGGACAAAAAAATGCAAAGCCAGGTGGCTTTTGGCCCTTAGGGATACGCGGAATGCAATAAGGACAATTAACATTCTTCAGGCAGGGTCCCGTTGTACTTGAGCCGCTCTGTTGCCTTTATGCCCTCCCTGGAGAGGCCAGAGTCAGGGGAGATCCTCCGCACCGCCCACATCCAGGGTTTTCTTCCTAGTGTGCCCCTAGCCCAGGCCCCAGACCCCGAACCAGGATCTTTCTAGTCACCCCCTGCTCTTCCCGGCTCCCACATGCTGGAATCCTGATAAAGACGCTAGGATTCCTGTCTGCCAATACATCAATGGGCAGATGCCCCCTGAGGAAGAGGTTCTTGGGCGCGGCCCCAAGAATCAGCTCAAAGCCGCGTGCTCCTGGCTGCCCTGAGTGCCACCCCGCACCCATGTAACGCAGACCCACGCATTTTCACTGTCCCGCATACTGGTGGGGAGTTCTGGAGCTGCGGTAGGGAACCCGCGCAGTGTCGCACGATTAGAAGCAGATGCCAAGACAAAAGCCAGGTTTTCTGCATCCTCAAGTGGGCTAGGTTGTCCTCCCAACCCCTCCAGCCTGCTGGCTTTCTCTCCTTCGCATCCGTTTCTTCCCCCTCCCTCGCTGATTCCTTCTTACGTTTTCCGTCTCTCAAGTACCTTTTCCTTAACTGTGACTGGACAAGACCCCCACCCCCAAGACATCTAGGGCTCAAACTCTAGATGAAACAGGATTCATTTGAAAGAGAGCTGTTCCGGTGGAAAAGAATTCGAATGAGACAACAGGAAGGGCGGAGGAGCGAGAGACCCCGCCCCAATAGTCCAGAACAGGCAATAACAAAGCAAAGTGGAGCGAGCTTCACTCTCAGCCCCGGGCTTTGCTCGGGGAACTGAAGTTCTCCAACTCATCCGAGGAATAGGTAAAAGAAGCTAAGCGGAGGGAGGGGGCAAACCCCCTCCCTCGGACAAGTTGGAGGAGGGAAGGTTTCTATAAGGGTCTGAAACTCACTCCCTTTACCTAGGTTCCTGGGTTCCACTGGCGAGGGGGGAGGGAGTCTTGCTGTACTAGAGCCTCCCTGACCCCTAGGCTTAGCTAGGGACCTGGTACCTAGCCAAAGGCTGTAGAAATGCCCTGGACGCGCAGGAAACGATGCTTAGCAGCCTGCGATCCAGAACTGCAGGGAGGCGACCGGGAGGAGGTGTCTGGCAAAGGGAAGATCTAGCTCAGCCTAGGCTAGCACCTACCTGATCCCAGGGAAACGGAGTCCGGCGGCGGCAGGTGAGCAGGAAACGCTGCTGTGCATTATTATCCCGTAGACCAGCAAGGCCAGCCTCGTTCCGCTACACATGGTCATTCTACGCAGGAGGGAAAAGAGGGCACGCAGTGAGTGAGATCGCCCCTGGCTTTCCACCTTCTAACCTCAAGAAACTCCTGGGAGTTGGGGGAGCCAGCGAAGCTGCGGCTCCCTGTGTTGAACGCCACTTAGCCACGCTGGTGCGTCTGGCCACTTCTCCCTTGGTATATAGTTTGAAAAAAAAATAGCTATGTGTGTGCTCAGCACCCAGTAACTAGCCAGACCTTGAACTAAACAAGGCTAACTCGTACACTGATGCAGCTGCCAGCACAGGGAGGCAGCCTGTAGTCAATGAATCCGTTAGTATGGTATGGTAAGAGATTCCTCCCCCCACCCCCATTTACTATTAGACTCTTACCGCGGCTAGGAGAGGGTTGGCTGCCAAGTAGGACGGAGGGCAAAGGGCTCTTTCGAGTTTCCGGGCTGGAATCACAACCCAAGAGGCATCACTCACTGTCTGGCGCAGGTGTCTGGAGAGAAGCCACGGGAATTAGCTGCAGGAGCTGGGGGCACTCATTTGCCGAGGCTAAAATTCCGCTCAAAACTTTGTAGACGCACAGAACTAGGAGGGAGCGTGACACTGAAGGAGGTGGGCGAGGAGAGAGATGTAGAAGACAGAGTAGGCGAGCAGCCAAAGGGAGGGGAGCAGAGTGGGCTTAAGTCCGCCTGGGGAAAGAAGCTAGTGGGTAAGAAAAAGAGGGAAAGTCAAGGAAGAAAGGAAGATGGAAAAGGAGAGGGTAGCCCAGGCTGCCGGCCTCTGTGGGAGACAATCGGCAGCTTGCAAGAGTCCGAGGCAGGCACCTTCTGCTCCGAGGTCTCAGGCTGCGTCTGAAGATGCGGCTTCTGCTGCTGCTGACAGAGGTGACCGGCCTTCTGCTCGTATTTATATATGCAGTTAACAAAAAAAGCTATCCAAATGTGGTTTCAAGAGACACCTCTTTGTCAACATCTGTCTGCAATTGCCTTCAAGTACAGAGTATTTTGGTTGCACTGTTGGCTCCAATTTTTATTCATGATATGACTTCCTTTTTTTTTTTTCAGTCACGTAATGATCCGGTATCAGTAAAAGACGTCAGCATCCTAGTCCCTCAAGGAACATATTAACTATTCTGTGCTGTCCTCCAGGATGATAAGATCCGGAGTCATCAGCTTCTCATAAACACCTTTCACTCACACAATCCAATTTTTAAGAAGTCCAATTATTTTGATGGTTTTCAATTTCACCCATTTCTCAAAGACAAGTGAAGAATTCGTGGAATTTAGGGGATGATGAAGTCATGTTTTTATTGTGTCTCTGCTTGTTTTTACTTTTTACTCAAGCCCCATGGAGTACAACTCTGATCTTTAGAATTAAGCACCACCAAGCTCTCCCATTAATAAATTTAATTTAAATCTCTTAATTTCTTGCTTATGTTGTTCCAGATAGGCAATTAAATGTGGAAGTCGTTTTGTGTTTTAAAGGGAAGTCTTAGAGGATTTTCAGTAAATGTCTAATGAGTCTGGCTGTGTTGACAGTCTGTCTCTGAGTAGATTGATGAGACAGGGAAGGCTGGCTGCCTCGGGAGCAGAGCTTGTGGCGCTGTCCAGGCTCTGGGTGCTGAACAATACTGGGCGCAGATGCCACAAACGTTGAAAATTGCCACTGGCTTAATTTTCACCACAGCCTCTAAATCTGAAGGATTGGCAGTGGTGCTCTTACTGTGGCAATTCATTGTCTAAATCGCACCGCTGTTCAGATCTATCTCCCCTTACATCCTGTGTCCATGAATGTCCCAGTGCTCAGAACCTTCTTAATCCCTGCCTTAGATTTCAGTGCAGAGCTGTTTCTTCTTAGTTAGTCCTGGTATTTGGATCTCTACCTTCCTTGTTTGCACACTTTCACACTCTTTGTGGCTCTTACTGATTTTAAAAATTGAAACCGTGGCATCATGGTTTTCTGCAAGAATTGAAATTTTAAGGCTGTGAGAGTGAGAAATGTGTGTCTTACACTTCTCTTATAAGTTGAATTCTGTTTAGGGAAATACAGACTGAGAATGCAGGATTCCTAGCACAAGTTTTCTTTGTGAAGGCTGCTACCAGGAACCTTTCCCTGGGAATAGTTAATAGTTTTAACTAAAAATAAAATGAGAAGAAGAAATAAATAAGGAAAGACCACATCCACTGGGAACCTTCCGAGCCCCTGAGTAGTTCCAGAAGATTCATAAATTTCTGGTCCACTAAGAGATCTTGAGTGTCTTCCTTTTCAGAGGGAAATAGAAGCATCAATAACCATTAGTGCACATTTTAACTATTTGGATCTTATACACACAAAAAATTAGAGGAAATTACAATTAAGTAGGAGTGTTTCCTGTTACTGTAATTTGGGGCTAGTGTTTAAATAAGCTGTTAGTTCTGCATACTTTTTCAAAGGCATAGTGTTTCTCATTTTTAATGCTATTCTCACTTTTTAAGATTTAATTCTTCCTCCAAGAATCAAACTTTTTCCTTATTTCCTGGCTATGAATGATCCAAAGCTGCCCGTTTCCTCTTTGTTTCCTTCTAGCTTTACATTACCTACTTTCAACAAACTACTTCTACACAGAGGACATTTCATTTCTCTGTGTGTTATGATATATCTGTCTGCCGGAGTATCTACATACCTGTATTACATGTTTGGTGACCACCTTCCCCAGCCCTCACACAAAGAGCCTGCAGTGAATAAGAAGGATAATCTAGCAGAACGTCCTTTCTTAACAAACTTGCCCAAAGCTATTGCCTACAGTGACTTTCCTGACTTCAGCCTCTCTGCAAGTCAAAGGTGAACCCCATTAAAATCCTCACTTTTGCCTCCCACTTGAATTCTGAAATGAGTTCAATCTGGAAAAATATTTTAAAATCTCCAAGACTACTTGTTTAAATTTCACCGCTCAATGCCCAACTTTAGTCAAGAGAGCCACCATGTGGGGAGTTTTGATGACTTCAAGATCTGTTAAAGGAAGAAACCACGAACATGAAAATTAAGCAAGCTTTCAAGAGTGCCAGCTTGCTTCCAGCTCACTGGGGTTGTGCCAATCTCGCTCACTGGACCTCAAAGGTATTTGGGTCCAACACCCCAAAATCACAGGAGTTGAGGTCAATTCCACTCACTAGAGTGAAAAACTCAGCAGAGAATTTGAGATTCTTGATGGATAAACTCCAGAGACCTGGTCTTTCTGGGTGCCATCTAAAGCCCACCTAGCCCTGCCCCGCAGTGGCCCAAGGACTAAAACACTAGAGTCAGAACAGGCTCATTTCTGCAGATATTTTCATGGCCAATGGCCATCTTTAATTAGGAGAGTTTGGCCTCTGGAGATCGGGGAAGCATTCCTATTGAGAGTTCTGGCCTGAGCCCTTGGTCAGAAATATTGGGAGAAGGCTGAACCCTTGGTTGGTGAGAAGTGAGGAAGGCTGTGAGAGAGAAAAAAGTAAGAAGCTGAGGGCTGATGTTCTGAGAGCTGTGTGAGTTTGGGACTGCATCCTACTTGGTCAAATCCATCCACTGGAGCCCTTTCTGCTTTGAATGGTGGGTGATATCTCAAAGACCAAGAGTGGCTCCCTAACTACTCACAAAAGTAGGTATTTGCTGCTAAATTCAGGAATGCTCCAGGGCATCCTTAAAATGCTGTGTCTGGGAGGCTTTTGAGTTTGGAGTTTTGAACTTATGTGCAGTGAGTAACCGTCAGCCAAAAAACAGTCAAGAAAGCTTCCCACCCAACACTGTCCACACTGACTGGTGTGCCAGCAAAGACTGGGTAGGAGACCAAAGCCAGCCTTGTAGACTTGTTAATTAGGCATGCGCCTGGCAACTTGGACTAAGATGCAGGAAGGAGCCTAAGCACAGATCAGAGGGACCCTCAACAAAATAGCTGTTCCTGGGAAGAATAGGGAGGAGGAGAGGAGAAGAGAGGAGAATATGGAGGGGGAAAGGCCTTCTGATTTTTTTTAATCCGATTTCTATCCCAAATGGATTTTTATATCCTCCTACCAGTGACTGTAAAGAACATGAGGAATTTCCTGATATCCTACATATAATTGCAAATGGGGGGGGGGGGGGTCAAACTTTCTAGTTAGATAGCACAAAGAAATGGAAAGATTTCTCAACACCCATATTCCTTCCTCTTCATCCTCACAGTTTGGTAGACTTCCCAGGCTGACCATTTCTCTCCAGACTACGAAACCCAGGAATGTTACATTAGCTGGAATCATATTATCATGGAAAAGATGGAAAAGCCAGGACATCTTGGAATGCAAGCTCTCACCACTGTCCTCCAACAGGCAATGGCTGAAGGTACCTGAGTCTAAGCCCCCTACTCTCTGACCTACCTGGAAAACGATCTTCAGAAATGTTTATTAGAAATGTAGAAAAGCCCTTAATTTCAAATTCCTAATATGTTGCCTCTTGTTTGCCCTGTTAGTCCTTCAGATGTGAAAACAAGTTTTGATTCAAAACAATGAACCAGCTAAAAATCAAATTAACATATTCCCTGAATTATTTCTCCTGCCACATACATCTGCATTTCTGTTGTGGGAGCCTTGAATATTAAGTCACCACTCAATTCAAAGAGCTTTTTAGCCTTCAAAGAAGTAGATTTTTGTATCAAAACCATTTTGGTCTTTGGAAACATGACCCCTGTTGAAAGTTTGAATTTACAGGTGGCTTTCCCCTAGCAAACACAATAGCATTTACAGGGTCTTGTCTGTCAATCAGGTTCCTGCTCTTTAAACCATCTCCACCTGAGGAATCTGTTGAGTGGGAATCTTCATCCATCAAATCCATGGTGAGTTAAATTATCTTTTTGCCTTTATGCAGACCAGTGAAGTGAGACTCAATTTCCCATGTAAGGAGATTTCTACTCCTTTCCTCCTGACCCAGTTATTCATAGCACTCATAATTTCCCTGTGTCCCTTTCCCTTTCCTTGACTACTTAGCTCTCCACCTTACACACTGCCACCGTCTCTGTGACCTTCTCTATCAGATTTTTTAATCACAAAAAGGACATGTTTGCATAAAGCTTCTTTACACATTCATAGCATAAGTAATATTCAATAAAGATTTCAGAAACCATATGTTGTCTTTCTATTCTTTCCTAGTTGGCATTTAGTATAAGAACCAGGCTACTGCAAGCCTTTTTGGTGAACAAGCTTAATGCAGAACATCATCCTCCCTTGTGAATGACAGAAGTGAATTACAAGTCTGTATTCAATTTCACTCTAAACTTTTTCTCTTCTGACTCTTCCAGAAAATGTGATCACTAATGACTCACTGCATACTGACTCCACCTGTAGGGAAACCCAAATGTTTTGCCACAGAACATCATGACCATGGCTTACTTTGCTGCCTGCATCATTCTCTTCTGAACTCACTGTGAAGTAAGGAGAGATGAGCTTACCCATAATGTGTCATGACTTCTCTGACCTTCAGAGTGGAATGCCTCCCACTCTGAAAACAACCAGGAAAGGGAGCCTCTCCAAACCACATGAGTAAGTGTTTCTCTCTAATCCAAGAAAAGAATTGCATATTTGCATGGCTAAGAAATTTGCTAATTTTTGAGACACAAAGCAGATAACATAATAAAAAAAAAACAGGAAGTATGTTTTGTGTTGTGGAGTTAGACCATTTCAATAGTTCCATGTACATCTCTTCTAAGGCCTAATTAAGCTGAACATGAATCTACTGGCCACCAAAAACTATAACCCAGACTTCACTGTGTGGCTCCTGCCCAAATTCTCCAGAGATTTTTAAAGTCAAGAAGAAAGTCCTCTTAACTTCAGCTCCAGTCTCTTCTCACTGAAGGGTATCTAGCAAATTCAATATCCTAAATAGTTTAGCTGACAGCTTCTGAAAACACTGAAAGAGAGATATATGTACAAAGTCTTTGTAAGTCAAAAGAACATCTTACTCTGTGGCTTTTTAACATCCCAAACCTCTGCCCTCTGAGCTCTGATTCAGTCCTACCTGTCAATGAATATATGAATATTTGTAATAAGATTTTGTTTTTAAATTTGTTTTTATTATCCTTAGTACTAGTACTGTGTAGTAATATCTCTGTAAATACATTTTTAATGATGGGAATCAAAACCATAGTGTGTTATGCAAGTGCTCTAACACTGAGCTACATCCCTAAACCAAGCAAATACTTTTCAAATAATATTCTTTCTACTCAAACATATATTTGCATTAAAACAAACAAACAAATAAAAACTATTACCTGTCTGTTTAGACTAAAACTACATTTGTCATGAGTTTAGTCTTTGATACTTATTAATTCTTTAAATTGTTTTAAATCCTTCTTTCCAAAATGGTTCTCTGATATTGCCACTCCCCATTAGTAACAACAATAATTTAGTGAATACTTCCCATGCTAGATGCTTGGCTAATATTATTTCCCCTCATAATAGTTTTCTTTGTGGATACCAGTGCTACTTCTATTTGACACATGAGAGGCTCGGACTAAAAGAGGCTAGGGAACTTCCCCAGCTTCAAATTAAGTCTAAAAGACTCTGAAGAGTTTTAATGTCAATGGTAAATTATATTGGCTTACATATTTATTTTCTCTAGAGTTATTATAAATGTAAACTACTAGTTTAATATCAGCTTTAGTCTGTGCCTTGACTCAATAAGAAGAAAATCAACTTCTTATTAATTTTCTAATTAAAAGTCATGTATAATATAATAGAAATCAAATTCTGTTAACTTGGTTGATACTGGCTAAGTTAGAACACAAACATATTGCATCCTGTAGGGAGGGTTGTTTTATAGACTAGACATTTATAGTGCACCACATATTCCGATTTCTATTTACTAAGAGGCTAAAGGTTCAGAAGTTTAAAAATATTGCTGCCTCACACCATTATTGAAGATGATTTCATACTTAATAATGCGGCAAAAGTTTTAATACTGTGTTTAGTTAAAAAACCATCTATGTTGTTTAAGTTCACCATTTAATATCCATTGTATCATCATACCTTATTAAATCATCGTATAATTCAATACTACAGAAGCCATATAATCACTGGTGACTCAAGACTTCTATGAGTCAAATGGGGTGATGTGTATAGAAATGGTACCACAGTAAGCCCTAGACCAGAACTGAAGGCAACCTGACATTTTCTTTTAGCCCCTTTGTTAATAGTGTCTGTGTTAGTAAATGTATTTTCCCCATCTAGTCCTTTTCGCTGACCTGGGAACCAGGCACGATGTTATTATTGTTCTATCTTTACCGGTGGCTGAACGAGGGTTCTTAAAGCTTCATCATCGTGCCAGCAGCTCACAGCTAGCAAATGACAAGGTCAGGTTTCAAACCTAGAAGCTTTCCCAAGTCAGAATGTTTTCTACTATCATCCAGCCTTCCCATTGTGTTATGACCATTATGTCTAAGTGTAGACGAAGCAGAACCTTTCAAACAAGCACGGCTGTTTAACAAAGCACGCGTTTTAAGGCTGACATGAATAAATCATTTTTGGGAGGTTTGTTGTTGTTTGTTTGGCTGGCTGAGTTTTCTGAGACAGGGTCTTGGTAGGTAACCTAAGCTGGCCTGGAAAACTCAGTTGGTCTCAAACTCATGGCTTCAGCCTTACGGGTACTACTAGGATAAGAGAAGCGTGAGGTACTACGACCAGCAAGTTCTTACTTTTCCCCTGGCATTTGAAGATTGAATGGAGTTGATATCCATCATTTCCACTCACAGGTTTTTGTTTGATTGGTTCGTTGGTTGGTTTTTCAAGACAGTTTCTTTGTGTAGGCCCAGCCATCCTGGAACTAGCTCTGTAGACCAGGCTAGCCTTAGAACTCATAAACATCCGCCTGCCTCTGCCTCCTAAGTGCTGGGATTAAAGGTGTGCACTACCAATGCCTGGCTACTCATGTGTATTCTTAAATGTGATAAGTATAGCATTTAAAACAGTGTGGTGCTAGTGAAATAATAGATCTTAGGAATAATAAACCAAAACATATAGATATAAATTCTACTATCTAATTTCTAGTTCTAGTATCTAATTTCCAGTGGAGAAAAGAGTAGAGTAGTGGAACTAATGGCTATACTAGATTAAGATTTTGTGTTTTCAACAATACGTTCAACTAGGTTAAGGACAGAAATATGTGAGAAAAATCATAAAAGTATTAGAATCATTTGTAAATAATTTTAGAATCATAAAAGAAAGTTTAAGGCTGGTAATTGAAAAATGGTTTCATAAAAAGAGATTGATAAATTTTGACTAAAATATTTTTAAATTATGTTTGGGAGGGACTTCTAGGGAAAAGGGAGACTTCCACTAGTGGGCTTATTGCTCATTGGAATGGCTGCCTGGGGCAAGGTCCTGGGTATGGTACCCAGCATTCACATCTTTAGAGGGGTATTGCTGTGGGTCTCTTCTCCTCACAGCGGCTGAACTAGTGGGTGTTGTTAACCAATGTCAGCTGTAGATATTCTTCTACATGGTCATCGTTGGTTTGGCTTTCATCCTCAAGTTTGGAATCTCTTGCTCACAGCTGTCTATTGGTCAAAGTAAAGAAACAGATGCCATCACTGCTCCCTGGAAGGGCATTAGCAACAAGGGCATGAACTGGAAAGACGTTTTGACTGCTGCTTGCTCAGCCTTACAACCCTCTAAAACTACAAGATGATTCCTCCTGCAATGCAGTCTGCAACTTTAGGAATTCCATTTGCCAGATGTATGGGGGGGGGGGGAAGTTTGTTAAATATTCAGATGAAGCCTTGAGAATCCTAGATTTTACTGGACTCTTTTTGTTGTTGTGGGGTTTTATTTTTTTTGAGACAGGGTCTTACTATGTACTCCCAACTCCCTGGAACTCACTATGTAGACCAGGCTGGCCTCAAATTCATAGATATCCACTTGCCTCTGCCTCCTAAGTGCTGGGGTTTAAAGTATGTAGAACCACCATACCTGGATGGACTCTTCTTTACGGAAACTTTAGATGTTTGACTAGCAGTGAGATTTTGGAATGGGAAAGATCCTCAAGCCAACCTCAGTGGATTTCTAAGAGAATTTTGGTCCTATTTATTTATTTACTTTTGCACAGGGTCTCACTGGCTAGCTCTGACTGACTTAGAATTGCAATGTAAACCAGGCTGGCCTTGAATTCAGAGATCTGCCTGTCTCTGCTTCCTCAGTGCTATGATTAAAGGCATCCTCTAACTCAAGAACATTCATTAGATAAGACCTTATAACCCAAACCAACTTTGAACTTCCTATGTATTGAAGGATGACCTTGAGTCTCCGATTCTCCAGCCTTCATCTCCTAAAATGCTGGGATTCCAGGCAGTTAACAGGCTTTAGATCCTTCTGACTTTGCCCTGCCCTCTCCCAGCTTTAAAAAAAAAATCTCCACCCCCCTCTCTCTCTCTCTCTGTGTGTGTGTGTGTGTGTGTGTGTGTGTGTGTGTGTGTGTGTGTGTGCTCACAAGAACCAAAAGAAGGCCTCGGATCCCCTGGAGCTAGAGCATAAGCAGTTGTGAGCTGCCTGAAATGAGTACTAGGAACTCGGCTCCTATGCAAGAGCCCCAAATGCCCTAACTATTGAGCCCTTTCTCCAGTCTGTCTCCCAGATTTCAATAGTCCCTTAATCCCTTAGTTTCTGGGAAATGTAAGGCCTTCACTCCCCACACCTTTTTTTTTTTTTTTTTTAAGAAAAAAAGGCCCTTTGCCACATCTCTTAATACTGATCAATTGAGAAACTAGGCTTTCCACCTTGATATATTTTGATGGGAGAAAGATTATAGGAAATAGAAAGGAAAACTTTCTGCCTCTCCCTAAGAGAAGAGAAGAGGGCTGGAGTCAGCTGTAGCTATTTCCCTCTCCTCAACAAGTCAGCCTGGCTCCAAGAACAACTCAGAACAACACCAAAGGACAGATGCAAGAATCTGTGTGAAGGAGACTGATGGAGATGGAACCCAGGACCTCACACATGTTAGACAAGTGCTTCTACCACTGAACTACATTCACAGCCCCACCCAAAGTTCCTGTAAAGGCAGGGTCCAGAATAAAGACAGTCAGTGGATATAAAAATAAATGCCATTTTAAAAATCATCTGGGTCTGTGAGATGGCTCTTGCCCTCAGACGTGATGTCCTGAGTTCAATCCCCAGGACCTGCTTAGGGTAATGAAAAGAGAGAACTGATTCTCACAAATTGTCCTGTGACCTCCTCGTGTGTGGTATGGTACAGATGCATGTACACATATGCACATGTACACACAAGTAAATAACCATAATTTTAATTTTTAAGATTTGTTTAATATGTGTGTTGTGAGGGAGAGGGTGTACGTGAGTTCAGTCTTCCACATAGGCTAGAGGCATTGGATCACCCTGGAGCTGGAGTCATAGACAGTTTGAGCTACCTGACATGGCCCTGGGAACTGAACTCAGGTCCTGTGCAAAAGCAGTATATGCTCCTAACCTCTGAGCCACCTCTCCAGCCCCATTAAAAACCATTTTTCAGCTTTCTACATTAAAACAAAAAAATCCACAAGCCACTGAAGTACCAGCTACTTGAGAGTCAGGAAGCCGGGGAATCACGTGAGCTCAGAAGTTGGAGGCCAGCCTGGGTAACACAGACCCCTTCTCAAGCAAGCAAACAAACAAACAAACAAAATCTATAAATACATTTAAATGATACACATATAAACTTTGAGACAATATTGGCATCATTTGTGAAAATAAAAGGAATTCAAGATTGCAACATAAAAGAATACTTATTTATAAAGAAAATGCAGTCACACTAAATGTGAAGTTGGTGGTTGGTAGTGGTGGCGCAGGCCTTTAATCCCAGCACCCAGGAGGCAGAGGCAGGAGGATCTCTGAGTTTGAGGCAAGCCTGGTCTACAGAATGAGTTTCAGGACAGTCAGAGCTACACAGGAAACCCTGTCTTGAAATTTTTTTTTAAAAAAAGTGAAGTTGGTAAAGAGCATAAATAAGCAATTTCAAAACTAGAAACATGACTGTCCAGAAGATTTATGAAAATACTTCAAGAGAATTTTTTCTTTTTTCCAAATGCATGGGCAGTTGTGTTAATTACCTACTCCTCTTTGGAAACCACATAATAGGGCTTATTTTACTTGATAATTGTGTACTTTACATTTGCTCCTTTGATCAATTAGAGGTAACACAATGATTACATAAATACAAATAACAATACCTGTTTTCTCTTGCAGTTCTAAGAGTTGAACCAACTGACTTGAGCACACTAGGCAAGCACAGATATATCACATTTTAAATCTGGGGAGGATTCATTCTCTTCTACTATGTCCTGTTGTCAAACATACGCTCAAACACTGCTGAGGAGTAGGTATTGATCTAGCCTGTCCAGAGGACAGGTTGTCAATTGTGCATAAATTAAACTCACTGATTTACTGCTGGGGATTTATGCTGGGGAAATAAGCAAGCATGAACCAGCCCAAAGATTAACTGCAACCCTATTCATAGCACCATTAATTATAACACAAAACCTTTGAAAATTAAAAAAAAAAACCTAGGAGGGTATCTTTTAAGAGGGAATTCATTCAACTTCTCTTAGTGTAGCCCTTCAAAGAAGCATAATTTGCACTATGAAATTAAATGATTTTGTAAAAAAAATCCTTAATGATGAGAAGGTATTTATAATATGTCATCAAATAAAAAGAGTAGGTTATAAACCCCAATATTCAGTAGAACACCAAAGTTGTAAAAGCACAACACATTTATAGCTGTGCATCTGGGCAATGCATAATAAAAACATCCATTGTTAGTGTTGGGAATTATGGAGAGGAACCTGTGTTGTATTAATTTTCTTTTCATGCTTTTCCATTTTTTTTTCTGAGTTTTTAAATGAGTGTTTTCATGATTCTTCTTTTTTTGCTTTTTTCCAATTACTTGTATTCTTGTTTTAAGATTCATTTTAAAATCCATGTGTAATGTGTGGCTTTTTCTTGATACCTGTTCAGTAAAGTGTACTTTCTCTTTTGTTAAAATTTCCTTTGTTTATATGGAACTTAAATAGTTGGGGTTTTACTTCCTTAGTGCCACCCTTTGACTTTGAGCTGGAAGGAAAGCTAGAAGTAAAACATATCAGAGGCAAAAAGAAGAGAATCAAACCAGCCATTAAGGGAGCAAGCTGAGCTGCAGCGGGTTCAAGAAGAGACTAGAGAGGAAGAGTCAAGCAGCATTGCCGTCAGCCATTTCTAGCACACAGACTAAATTATCTTTAAGTCATTGTCGGTGAGATTAATTGAATGTGTTGAATGAAATTTGTGCTGCATGAAGTTGAACTGTATTTTGGAAATCTACTTTACCCTGCATTAATTAATCAGAGATGGATCATCCGACTCATGCTTTACTCACAACTCAGTGTTTTATGACCCAGTTCTGTTGTCCTGTTTTATGTCAGCATAGAGATCCAGGTACCTGATCAGTGTCTTCTGATTCCTTCTGACCTCCGTAAAGTATATTCTTCTATGTCAGCGTTCAGGGCTGATTTGTATAAAAGCTGAATTATAGCTAGCAAGCAAGTGTGGCCAAGTGCTGGGTTTGAGACAATGAGTCAAAACTTCCAATGAATGGTATTGTGGATTGAATTACGTACCTTCCCCTGCCCCGCAAATTATGCTGATATCCTATAACCCAATACTTAAGAATGTGGTCTTACTTAGAAGTAAGGTCTTTGCAGGTATAATGAAGTTAAGATGAAGTTGCTAGGGTGGACCCTAATCCACCATAACTGATATCCTTATAAAAGTGAGAAATTGGCCACAAACACAGACATATACAAAAGGAAGAGCACAACCATGAGGTGGTCCACTCAGTAAAGTGCTTGCCAAACAAGTATTAGGAACCAAATTCAATCCCCCAGAACTCACCTTTAAAAAGCTGGCTATGATAGTATATGCCTGCACTCCCAATACCAGGTAGGTGGAGACAGGGAGGTCACAGGCACTTGCTGGCCGGTGTAGCTGAAACCAGTAAGATCCAGGTTCAGTCAGTGTCAGACTGTCTCAAAAATTAAGGGGGAGAACAATTAAAGAAGACACTCAATATCGCTGGGCGGTGGTGGCGCACGCCTTTAATCCCAGCTCTTGGGAGGCAGAGCCAGGCAGATCTCTGTGAGTTTGATGCCGGCCTGGGCTACCAAGTGAGTTCTAGGAAAGGCACAAAGCTTCCTAACATATCTAATGAAAGGACCAAGAAACAATGACTGAGTGACAGTTCTCCATTTCGAACATTTGGGTTTGGGTGCTCAAATCCCACTCTCTACTAAAAGCAACCAGAACTCATTGAAAACATGGTGACAATTTGGGAGAGAAATATACCAAATAAGGATAGAACATCTTTTACTCTAGAAATCAAAGAATCTATCAAATTCTAAAGTTTTCACTCTCCCAAGATGGGATCAACTGCACAGTACAAGGAATATTGATGTAAATTGATGTCTCAACTGCTTTAAAACCCTAGGTCCACCAGGTGGTGGTGGCACATGCCTTTAACCCCAGTACTTGGGAGGCAGAGGCAGGCAGATCCCTGTGAGTTCAAGACCAGCCTGGTCTACAGAGTGAATTCTAGGACAGAAAGGGCTACACAGTGAAACCCTGTCTTGAAAAAACAAATCAAGCTGGGCAGTGGTGGTGCACGCCTTTAATCCCAGCACTCGGGAGGCGGAGCCAGGCGGATCTCTGTGAGTTCGAGGCCAGCCTGGGCTACAGAGCGAGTTCCAGGACAGGCTCCAAAGCTACACAGAGAAACCCTGTCTCGAAAAAAATAATAAAATAAATAAATAAATAAAAAATTAAAAAAATTTAAAAAAGCAAAGCAACAACAAAATATGGATCCATAGCAATGTCTTTCTTTTTAACTTTTACTAATTCTTTGTGGATTTCATATCATATATTTTGATCCCACTTACTCCTGCCCCCTTTTCCCCTTGAATCTACCCTCTGTCCTTGCCAACCTCCCCCAAAACAAAACAAAATTTAAAAGAAAAAACAAAAATCAAAGAAAAAACAAAGAAACAACAACAAAAAAAATAAAACAGTTTACCCTTTAGTCCATTTATCTTTACTTGCAAGTGTTCATTGCAGTGAGTTCTTGGTCTGGCTCAAGGCTTCTGGCTTCTGCTCAGCCACCAATACTGGGCACTCACTGGGGCTCCTCCTGGACATCCTGTTGTTGTCCTATGTCGTGGAGACCCTGCTGTTTAGAATCTGTAGGTTCATCCCCTTCACCTTCTCCAATAGCTCATAGATGAAGTGGATGTTGGGGTGAGCCAACTCATAGCCCTGGTTCTGGGCCTGGGTGGTAGCTGGGTTGGTCAGCCTGCCAGCTTTCCCTCATTGTCACTACCTGGGTGAGCTCTCCTGCACTGCCTTAGCTAGCTCACCCAATGCAGCCTGCAGCAAGGGGAGGAGCCGGGAGGGGAGTTGTTCTGCTGTCAGGTCCTCAGTTTCAGGTCACCCACACCAGGGCTGGCTCTACTGTTTTGCCCAGGCAAGGTGCAGGGCTGTCCCTCCTGATCATAGCAATGTCTTACAAAGTAAAATGGGGACTAAAAAGGTGGCTCAGCAGTTAAGAGCCTTTGCTGCTCTTCCAGAGGATCTGAGTTCAATTCCCAGCACCCACATCAGGTGACTCACAACTACCTATAACTTGAGCTCCAGAGGATCCAACACCTTCTTCTAGCCTCCTCACACATCCATATATGTGCATCATACACATACAGACACAAACATAGAAATAAAAATAAAAATTTTTTTGAAATAAAATGAGAAGAATCTCACTGATCACTTCAGTGAATGCTAAAAAGCCAAACCACTATTCTTATTTGTTTCTCTTTCTTTTCTTTTTCTTTCTTTTTTTTTTTCAGAGCTGAGGATGGAACCCAGGGTCTTGCACTCTACTCCTTAGCTAAATACCCAACCCCATTCATTAGCTTTTCTTAAGTGGGCATACAACATGATGGATTTCACTATGGCATTTTCATGCCAACTTTCATCTTCCTCCTCCCTCATCCCCAACTCCTAGCCCCTTTTCCCCTAGTCCCCTTCTGTTTTCCCCTCCTCCCTTCAGTAGCCACCCCTCATTGCTCTGTTTCTGCCTTCTTGTCATAAGTATTCCATTAAAGACCTTCTCATTTTCCCCTCCTTACCCTAAGACTTCTACTGTCATGGCTACCACCTATACACACACACACACACACACACACACACACACACACACACACACACAAACACACACACACACACAATCAATCAATCAATCTTAGGGGGAAATTTGGGGGACAGGGCCCAAATGATCCTGGAACTATACCCTGGTGGCAGGGTGACAGAAGATAAACACATTAATAAATAAATTACTAAGAGATTTTCAGACACTAGTAAGTCATGACTCATGTATCATACTTCCCCTCACTGTCCTATGGAAGACAGATGTGATTAATCAGCACTCCTCCCTCCTGAGCTGAGCTCAGAGTCAGAACCCTTCTCAGCGTGGCATTGGAAGCACATGAAATCCATCCAAGTTGTCACTTCAGTGAAGTTTCATTATTATCCGAAGCCTAGACTCTTCTATAAGACAGCTGTTTTCAAATTCCAAGAACCAGCTCTGGCAAATAGAATCCCAAACCATCATCAATTTCAGTATTCCCAGAATTTGATAATCCTTGCTCTCTCACTCTCTCTCTCTCTCTCTCTGTATCTCTGTCTTTCTCTCTGTCTCTCTGCCCCCTGACCCCTTTGTTCATTTTGGAAATGACAAAATTGCATGTTAGCTACACAAAATTACTTTTATTCCTTTCAAATAATCCCTACTAAAAAATAATAAACATTCCTTTTTTAGATATTCTCATATATCCCAGGATTTCCTCAAACTTGATATGTATCTGAGAACAATCCTAACCTTCCAATCCTCATTCCTCCATCCCCTGAGTGCTAAGATCACTGGTGGACACCTCTACACTTGGGTGGGTTTTCGGCCATTAGTGCAATGTATTTTCAACATATTCACCCTTCCTTCCCCATTTCAACTTTCCTGTGTGTTCCCTCAAACTCATGTCTCCTTTTATAATTATTATTCATACACACACACACACACACACACACACACACACACACACACACACACACACACA
>CABHPR010146767.1:0-22712 GCA_902168415.1 Peromyscus melanophrys
CCAAGAAAGATCCTTAGGGCGATGGATCGCTGCTGTTTCAAACCTTGCGGACTTCTTACTCGGCCAAAGTCATTCTGTTAGGCTTGCTTCTTTCTTACCTGTCTGCCTAGTGTCATTCATGCCTTTTGGAGACTCCCTCTGGCCACTCTCAGCCCCCTCCCACTCCCCAGCTCCACCACCACCACCACCACCACAGGCCATCTACAGTGCCCATGTATTCGGAAAGGAGAGTCATCTTGGTTTGCTTCTGCAGCTTGCTGGCCCACAGAGAATGCCACCTATTTAGGAAAGCAGAATCCTGTGCTGGAAAGGAGAGGCTTTCTAGGCGAGTCTCGCAGTGAGCGGGAACAGTGGACGGACGGTGAAGTAAGAGAAAGGTACCATAGGTTGTGAAGAAAACTGACGTAAGCTGGGGCCTCCTCCTGAAATGTAAACTGAAAAACCATTAAGATCTTGAGAGATATGGATGGGTCAAATAAAATGGGTAAGTGTAGACGCCTGAGATGGGGCTAAAGAGAACACTTTCCCGCTAGAGAAATCCTTAGGGTCTGGAATTAGTGGTCCTCCCCGTTGCAAGCGCTCACTTTAAGTCTTACCTTTGTAGTAAGTAGTTTGGATTGTGCTGCCTAATCCCACGAGTCCAAGAATTTAAGGGACTTACCCATGCTTCGTGCTTATTACATTTTTAAAGGATGTATTTATTCTTATTCTATGTGTATTGATGTTTTGCCTGCATGTATGTCTGTGTCTTGTGCATGCAGTGCCCGAGTAGGCCGGAAGAGGTGGTTGGATCTTCTGGGACTGGAGTTAGAACAGGTTGTCAGCTGCCCTACTTGTAGGTCATAGGAATTGAACTCCAGTTCTCTGGAAAAGCAGTCAGTGCTCTTAACCCCTAAGCCATCTCTCCAAACCCCCAAATAATAAATGATTTCTTTCCTAGGAAAAAGAGAAAAATCAAAGGGAACTATTGCTCTTTTCTCCATTCATTATTTTTAGCTCGTATCTGGCCCATGCATGGCTCTCAGCAGACGATTGTAAGAAGCTGTAATGAAGACTTCACAGTGTTGCTGCTGCTCATTAACAAAAGCAGTTAGCTTCTGGAGATCTTCTCCTCTGCTGGTTCCCGGTAGAGCCTTCAGGCAGGAGACAAATGAAAACACACCTTGTCCCTAAAAGAATATATTCCTACTCACTTTTTATATGTGTTTATATGTGGAGGCCTGAAACTGGTGTCAGATCTTTCTTAACTGGTCTTCTACTTTTGAGGCATGAGCGATCAGTAAACCAACAGCTAACCCATGCAGCCTATCTAACTAGCCAGCTTGATCCAGGGATCCCATCTCTACCTTGGGACTGGAATTATAGGTGGACTTCCCCATCCACCCAACATTTACATGAGTTCTCAGAATCCAAACTCTGGTCCTCTTGATTGCACAAATGCTTTAATCACTGAGCAAACTCCACAGAACCATATTCTACACATATATATGTAGACCATATATATATGGGTCATGTAGCCCAGTCTACCCTTGAGCTCCTGATTCTCCTGTCAGTTTTCCAAATGCTCAGATTATAGGCCTGTGCCACCTCACCTAGCTTATATCCATTTACTCTTATGCACAGAACATAAGGGATATACTAGTGTTCATCAGACTTGCTGCCTAAAATGTGCTAGGCATATACAATAGAACAATGTAAGAAGGATCAAGAATACTGTGTAGAGCATAATAGAGGAAACTGGAAACTAAGAATTATATGTTTAAGTAGAAAGATAAGATTAGGTATAAGAGCTAAGGGGACACCAAAGGTAGGGTTTAGGAAGGCTTCCTGGAGAAAGTAAAATCTAAGCAGAGTTCAAGAGATTTCTAGCTTCTCCAGAGAAGGTTACACCATTCACCAAGTCTTCAGATAGAAGAAATAAGCTGAAGAGGTAGTTATAATGGCTTTGGATTAGATATGATAAATTAGATATTTTATACAAAGTTTAAATAGAGAGGGCCAGTCTGCTCATAGGCAACAAGGTTAGACAGAAGGATTTCAGAGCTGTCAACATCATGGGTGGTAACTGAAGTGATGGGGTGGACATGGTGCTTCCCGGGGAGCTGCTGCAAAATTGGGTAGGAGACAGTCAGAGTAAGCTCACAAAGGGGACTAAAGAGTGGCCAGAGTCATGGGAAAATAGAGGGCTGGAGAGATGGCACAGTGGTTAAGAGAAATGGGTTTGGTTTGGTTCCCAGCATCCACATGGTACCTCACAACTTTCTGTAACTCCAGTTCCAGGGGATCTAGCATCCTCTTCTGCCCTCTGCAGACACTAGGCATGTATGCAGAGGAGAAGATCTCAAAAAGCTACCTGCTTTTGTTGAATGAGCATCAGCAACACTGTGAAGTCTTCATTATAGCTCCTTACAATCGTCTACTAAGAGCCATGCATGGGCCAGATGAAAGCTAAAAATAATGAATGGAGAAAAGAATAGTAGTTTCTTTTTATTTTTCCTAGAAAGGAATCATTTATTATTTTGGTTTACAGTTCCAAAGGGATAGCCTATCATGGCAAGGCACGCGGCAGGCAAAGGAAACCTGGCAGTAGAAGGAAGCTGCTGGTCACATCTTAATCCCGCAGGAAGCAGAGAGCTAGAATAGTTTTGCTGGTGCTGTGTTTTTCAAAACAAGGTTTCTCTGTGTAGCTCTGGCTGTCCTGGAACTCACTTTTGTAGACCAGGCTGGCTGTAAACTCACAGAGATTTGTCTGCTTCTACCTCCTAAACGCTGGGATTAAAGGCATGCATCATCATGCCCAGCTTTTTTTTTTTTTTTTAAAAATTTGTTTTGTGTATGTGTATGCACCCCATGTGTGCAGGAGCCAGTGGAAGCCAGAGGGGGTCAGATCCCCTAGAACTGGAGTTCTAGATGGTTGTGAGCCACCTTATGGGTGCTAGATCCTGAACCTGAGTTCTCTGCAAGAGCAGTCAGTGCTTTCCACTGCCGAGTCTTCTTTCCAGCCTCTGGAACAGTTTAACACCTAGATTCATACGCTGCTAGGCTAGCAGAAGAAAAAAGATTTTAACAGTGTTTCGGACTGCTTGTCCTGAAGGGGTCTTACAATCATTCTAGGGTTGTTTCATGAATAGTTGCAGGAGTCCAGTTATCAGAAAAATGCTGTTTTGTGAATATTATTTTTACAAAAAGCCGTATTAAATACAGTTGAGAGGACAAGTTCATGTGTTGAAGTCTCTTTAATAAGCACTTTTATACATGCTCACATTTGTCTTCCCAGCATGCACTTTGAGAGAGTAGCTTCAGGTTGACCTGAGTTCTCAATCCTGCCTCACCCGACTCCAAGTGTTTTGATTAGACAACAGCAGACAACAACCACAACCGTTCATTCACCAAACTGTGAATGTGACAGCTGTCTTCCAGGCCAGATTTATACTGCTTTTAATTCCTTTTGTCCATAAACCTTTTCTGGCCATGTTAGGGATAACCTGGGCTCTGACCATGCGAGGCAAGCACTCCACCACTAAGCCACATCCCTGTCCTCAAATTGCTTCCAAGGACTTACTGTACTTAACCAAGCTTGTGTCTTAGCCTGCCTTTTTTTTTTTTTTTTTTTCCGAGACAGGGTTTCTCTGTGTAGCTTTGCGCCTTTCCTGGAGCTCACTTGGTAGCCCAGGCTGGCCTCGAACTCACAGAGATCCGCCTGCCTCTGCCTCCCGAGTGCTGGGATTAAAGGCGTGCGCCACCACCGCCCGGCTAGCCTGCCATTTTTAACTGCATACTTTTATATCATGCATTCTTGCAGTTACTGCATAGCCATCACGTTGATCATCCCCAGCTCGTCTCCAAATTTTGGCACAGCAACCTCCAAGACTGTCCTCCCCACTCAGGTTTGTATTGTTTCTTCCTTTTATTCAGAAGGGCAAACACAGGCAGGAAAACATTAAGGTGGCCTGCCAGCTTTGGAGTGGGTAGTATTATCAAGGGACGTTCAATGATAGTTCTCTAAAGGGCAGCCTCAGTGTTACTAAGTATTGAAGGTGTCATTACCACATTTTATGAAAAGGACAATGACAAAGTGCTGCAGTTGCACAGGTAGGGAGAAGAGGAAGAGAAAGCAGTATCATTTGAGTTAGCCGTGGTGGTCAGCCATGTGGTAGACAAGCTCCTACATGGCAAAAAAGAGTCTGGGGGCTGAAGAGATGGCACATCTGTTAAGAGCACTTGCTCTTACAGAGGACCTGGGTTCCCAGCAGGAAGCTCACAACTGCCTGTAACCTCCAGTTCCAGGGGATCTGATGGCCGCTTGACCTCAGCATATATTAGGCACACCCATGATACACACACCTACATAAAAACACTTCACATAAAATAAACAATCTCCCCACCCCCCACCCCCAAGACAGCGTCTCTCTGCAACAGCTCTGGCTGTCCTGGAACTTGCCTTGTAGACCAAGCTAGACTTGAACTCACAAATCTTTTTCTTAAAGGGAGGTAGGGGGCTTCAGAGAGAGCAAGGAGTATGGGAAAGCATACTTAGACCAGGGAAAGAAGGAAAAATCACTGTAATTCAGATAGCAGGCCAGTTGAGGAAGCTGCCTGGCTCTGGCTCTGTAAGCTGACTGCTCTAGAGCAAACTTCTAGGAAGGAAGACTACATTATCTTATTAAAGATATAATTATTCCTTAGCATGCCTGAAGGTGGATCTGTCTTCTTGAGGAGTGGTCCCTTAGCCTGGTGACTGACCTGCCCGACTGTATTAACTCCTAAGGGAGAGGATAATGGTATGTCTCCACACAGGTAGATTCTAATCTTCTGGCTAGGAGGCAACAGCTTTCTTTTAATGGAACTTCAAGGCCCTGTAATACCAGAAGAAACTACTTTTCAAATTTATTTGGTAAATTACCAAGTAAAAACTTGTACTTGGCCAGGTGGTGGTGGTGTAGGCCTTTAATCCCAGGACCCGGGTGGCAGAAGCAGGCAGATCTCTGTCGAGTTCGAGGCCATCCTGGTCTACAGAGTTCCAGGACAGCTAGGGATGCACAGAAAAACCCTTGTCTCGGGGAAAACAAAACCCAAACGAGAATTCTACTTATACTTGAGTAGTAGCTTGACAAAGAGGTGGTCTGTCACCAGGACTGAGACTTCAAGATTTAACAGTGGCTGACATTTACTGAGCAGTCACTGTGTGCTTGGTACTTGCTGCACACTGAATGATGTATCCCTTATACCCTAACTTTGTATGTTGAAACTATTTCCCACTGATGAGAGGTGAGACCTTTAGATTACAATGACTGAACCCTCCCGCACAGGCTGAGAAATAAAATGATGTCTCTGCCTTCTGGAGATACATCTGAGGTCCTCACTAGAACCAAATCAGCCAGCACATCACATTCACCTCACAAATCCCAGCCTCCAGAACTGTGAGAAATAAATGTTGCTGACACCCAACCTGAGCTTAAAACGAATACTTCACTTCTACCAACTCAGCTAATGACCTTTTATGGAGCAGGGCTCTAGTCATATGACAAGATTACCAGTAACGCCAGGACTCAACTTCACTATACTTTCCCAAACCACTTAACCTGAATAGGGTCCATCACCTTTTCCCAGCAAATAATGAGGACTGCTGACTTCACATGCAACCATAAATCCTAAGTTACTTACCAAGCAGAATTAACAGAAATGTGAAATCTATTTTGACATTAAGCCTATATTAAGTTTAGTCAGTTATACTGCTGTTGAACAATTTCCTTTTGCACACTGATTATTAGATACCAATAGTTATATTTTTGTGTAATTTGGGTAAAAAGATATGTATGTATATAAAGCTAAAGCCCAATAGTAATTCATAAATCAAGGGAGTCTTTTTTTTTTTTTTTTTTTTTTTTTGGTTTTTTTCAAGACAGGGTTTCTCTGTGTAGTTTTGGTGCCTGTCCTGGATCTCGCTCTGTAGACCAGGCTGGCCTTGAACTCAGAGATCCACCTGGCTCTGCCTTCTGAGTGCTGGGATTAAAGGTGTGTGCCACCACCGCCGAGCGATCAAAGGAGTCTTTTAACATACATCAAACTGGTTAATTATATACAAATTTATTTAAAACCATATAGGCTTTATTCACTTAGGACTTCACAAAAGCTTAAGACAGTGCAGCGTTTTTTTGTTTTTGTTTTTTTGAGACAGGGTTAATCTGTGTCCTGACTGTCCTGGAATTCACTCTGTAGATCAGACTGGCCTTTAACTCAGAGATCCATCTGCCTCTCTGCCTCTGCCTCCTGAGTGCTGGGATTAAAGGCGTGCGCCACCACCACCCAGCACAGTGCCTCTGAAGCCAAGACCATAGATTATTTACCAGCTAGGCAAGCAAAAATACAACAGTTCTTTTCAACGAAGTATCTTAGTTTCAACTGTTAAAACTTCACTTCTACAGTTCCTTGATAATATGTTAACTAAGAATCCTGTTGTTCTTAGAAGAAATGTTTCATCATAACCATCTATGAAAAGTTGTAGATCTAGAGATCTTAAGACCTCAATACTTAGTATTACTAGTTTTTTAGTAGGTGCTGCCAAAGCAAGTTAGTATTACTAACTATATTAACAAACAGTGAAACAATCTATAACAACCTTTCACAACACTTTTCCCATCTTCACACCATACACTTCCTTAAAATCTATGCAAGCATGCTGTTTAGGAAAAACCATTACTTGGTCAGTGCTTTAAAACAAACATCCCTGACTAAAGATACACTGATTCCCTGAAGTCAGATCAAGAACAAACTGCTCTTCAACTGAAACATAAAAATTATTTGTTTTTAAAAATGAGATTTTTCTGTCAAGGGAAAAAAAGCAAAACCATGAACTGCAGTCATAAACTCCTACTTCATTCTGCAAAAGAAAAGTACAAATTAGAAATTAGGTGTGCACAGTCAGACATAAGGCATGGACTGTTTTAATCTGACCTTTGTATATGTTACAGGGTAGAGGGAATTTAGCAGTTCAGTGAAAATAAATAGCAACTGCTATACACATCCAAAAGAAAAGAGAGAAAAAAAAAACCGAATAGAGGAGTCATAATAAAATTTTTTTATTTAGGTTTGGTCAGTACAAGTGAGATATACTGGAGTCACAGGGCAATATGCATTAACAAGACACAACAGTTCATAAAAACTTAGTAACTATGCACACAGATTTCTTAAACATTCAGTCACCTAAAGATGAATGCACAGATGTATGGTGGAAAAACTTTATCTAACACTGAAACTACTATAGGACTCCAAGTCCAACTTTTTAGTGATAAAAACTACTGTACTGGGCAACCTTGGCAGTCATAATCCCACATCTACTCTAACAAGTCTGAATGGTGCATAAGTATATAACAGCATGAGTAAGAATGCCCTTATACAGCACAGGTTCTAGATAGACACAGATTTATACAGACATCATCGTTATAGATTCCCATTTACAACTTCACATTAACTCATATAAAAATAACTTGACCCTACACAAAATGTTCTTTTAGCAACGTTCAAAGTAATTAACTGTTACGATGTTCAAAGTGGCAGAGGTATTGAAGCAATAAAAAAGAAAAACAAAACAGAAAAGAGAGCCAAACAAAAAACACACCCACAAAAAGGCAAATTGTGACAAAAGTATGCATTAATTTTTGACAGTATCCTCTCCCAAATTAAATGACACTGTATAAAAATTTGCTGGAAAAATATTACAAAACTGAACCCTGTACATTTACACTTGAGTCCAAGCCATTCTGAATGTGGCGGGAACCCACAGTTCGATTACCTTTCCCACTCACTGCTTTCTCCTCTTGAGGGTCATGACTGGAGTCTGTGTCATTTGAGTGATGTGTGAGAGAGTTTTCACTGCCCGTGGGAGAGTCTACACTTTCATACCCCGCACTGAGTGGGTTTATGTAACTACTACCTCCTCTGCCAGTTCTCTCCTCTGAGCTGTTGGAGGCCTTATTACCATTCCCTGAAGAAGAAGGAAAGTCATCCTCAGTTGTGTTCCCCTCCCTGTGAAATCCAGACCCAGACGTCCGCTGGCGGGAGGAGCTGCCATTACTTGGTCCATTTGCCAGACGACTGCAGTCTTTGCTTGTGGCCTCTGCCTGATCTACAGGTTCAGAAGATGTAGTCCTGCTGGTACTTGGGGCTGAAGCTTGAGACTGCTGCTGCTGGTACTGCGCCAACTGCTGTCGTGTCTCCTTCAACTGTTGCTGAAGAACTAGAATGGTGCTCTGCATACCCTCTACCTCTTCATCCAGTTGAATGATGAAGTCATTCAGTTCTGTGCAAAGAAGAGTCAAACCTACTTTAATATCTTAACGTATTTTAAAACATTTGTTATGTGTGTACACATGCACTCACCTGTGCATGTGTGTATGCAAGGCCAGAGGTCAACATAAGGTGTCTTTCTTCTATAGCTTTCTACCTCTCACTGAACCTGGAGCTTGCCATTCTGGCTAGACAAGCTGACCACCAAACCCCAAAATTCACCTTCCACACTGGAGTGACAGACCACCCCTAGCTCCATACCTAGCTTTTTATTGGGGTGCTAGGATCCAAACTCAGGTCCTCAGACTTGCACGGCAAGTGCTATGCCCACTGAGCTACTTCTCCAGCCCCCTCAAATAGTAAGTGCCAGCAACAAAGCTAAGTATAAATGCTTACCAAGAGAATAAATACTGTTCTAAAACTGGAATAGCATACCTAAAAAATTTACCTGGAATTTTAATCACCATTTAAGAATGAATTCTGAGGGTAGCTGGATGCTTTAAATATTAAAGTAACCAAGTTAAAATTGATTCCAACTGGGCTGGAGATGGCTCAGTGGTAAAGAGCACTGGTTGCTCTTCTAGAGGTCTTGAGTTCAATTCCCAGCACCCACATGGTCGCTCACCTATAACAGGATCAGATGCCCTCTTCTGTGATACAGAAATACATGCAAGTAGAGCACTCATATACGTAAAATGCATAAATAAATAAGTATTTTAAAAAATTGATTCCAACCATCCTGCCTCATACAACTGACAATAGCCTATAAAATCTTATCTGCATTGACCAGAGGGTCCCTTCTCTTCACCCTCAGCTAGTGCCTTCAATTAAATCTACAGCTGGTCCAGCTCTCAGGACATGTTGGTTCTTTAACCCCCCAAAGAAGTCTGATCCACACACAAGAACAAAATCACCTAAGAAATACCTGGGGATTGCTAAAATATACAAGTCCATTAACTTTCTAAAAAGGCTTTAAGAAAAACAGCTCTCAGTTGCTATATAACATCTCCCACTTAACATGTTTACACATAGTAAAAGCTAAGAATGACAGTATTACCTACCAACTTTCTTTGCAACCAATCATCAAATAACTGATTCTCAGTTTACATGTTCACAGTGTGGCTCTATCTCTTACTATTAATTCACTTCACAAAACAAGAAAAAAAAACAAAACAAAACAACAACAACAAAAAAACCCGCAGCTATGCTTGGACAAAAAAAGGACTATGGTAACAATTACATTTGGTTTGTCTCAGCAAATTTAAATAGTGACTCTCCTTTTTATTGAAGAGGACCTTAAGGAAATATAATTATGTTACTTTTTAACCACAAAAACTGCCAAGTGTTTCCAAGATCCATATTTAAGAGAAATTAAACAAAACACCCTTTATTACAAAACAGAAACTCACAAAAATTTCTCAATGTGCTATTAGTACCTTGGGGAACATTCTAACTTAAGTAAATGGCTTTGTTCTAGGAGTCAATGGTAGGTGTTGCATGCACAATTTTATGTAGCCAGAACATGCACAGAAACTTATCTACCACAAGCTGGCAGCCTTTAATGCCAGTGCAAAGGTAAGCAAACTTTAAACAACAAACCCCCTTACCATCCTGACTGCTTTTAAGCTCCTCACTATATTTCTTCTGTAAAGCCAACTCTGCTTCAAGCTGTGCAATACGGCCCTGGGACAGCTGCCTTCCAAGCTCTTGGTTCTCCTGGATAAGCATTCGACACTTCGCCATTAACTTTTTGCCTGTTTGGCTGCAAAGGAAAGAGCCAATCATCACAAACTGAAGACAAAGCTCTCTACAGCCTTTGCTCACAATCATTACAGCAGATGTACAGAACATAACTATGTTACAGCAGATGCCCCCCTGTAATTACCATCTTCTTTTCTGGAACACGTCCATCTTCTGCACTTCGGTATTTACCAACAGAGCAGCAAAAATAAACCTTAAACAAAAAGTGCCAAGTAGCCATAGCCACTTTTTGTTTCTACTGTATCAAGGTGTGCATGCTAAATTATCATTTGAAGTATAAGCAGGCCATTTAACATGTATCTTGGATATACTGTTAAAGTAATACTAAGGTACTAAGCTTTATCAAACAAAAGTTCTTTAAAAAATATGTATAGAATCAATTATAAATGTATGCCCCTTTACCACCCATAAAATACCTGTAAAAGAATGAGAATATATTCTTACTAATAAACACACATAAAAGATTCCTTTTAATAGGTAGTTCTCTGGTACAAGTATCTTCGATACAAGAATATAGCTTTTAAAAGACTTGCCAAATAGAAATCCATTAATTCCTTATTTAACTTAACTGGGACATAAATTTGGGGTTTCTTGCTATGTGTAGAGGATGACCTTGAAATTGCAATCCTCCTACATCTTAAGTACTAGGATTACAGGTATGAGCCACTATGCCCGATGAGCATTTTAATACTGGATTCAGACTGTATATTCCCAAGTCACAAAGATCCAGGATTATTTTCCAAACCTCACATTATCTGTCAGATTAGGAGTACTATACTTTTGAACATTTTAATTTTCAAATAATAGTGCCCTACACTATTCAACTCATACAGAGAACAGAGTAATAAAACAAGTAACAATCCAATAAAACTTCACTGCTTTTAGCCTTAGTAATAACAGCAGAAAGTATTAACTTCAAAGGTATTTGGCTTTAATTCACAATTGTGATACTGACTTTGAGATGTGCATATGGACAATTTCACGTTCTTCTCATTGGGTTAAGTCCGGAATGATCTCATTGGATAAGAACACTTCTGTACTGTACGGTTCTTCCCATTTCTAATGGGATTTGCACTTGCCAGATATACAGAATCCATCTGATCCTAGCAGACACCAGAGCCCTAGCAACAGTAGTACTTTGTAGAGAACTCTGTTACTGGGATTTCCTTAACTTACAGCTTGTTATTATAATACAGTTCAACAACAACAAAAGATTGTAGTTAAAATCTCCTCACAGATATCTGTGGAACATTGAAAACAGGTTACTATTGTTCAAAGGAACCAAGGTACAGGCTCTGAGCGCACACAGTAAGGGTTCCGTTGGTTTAACACACTCCCTTCTCTGCTACTGTAGCTCCCCATCCCCCCACTTCCTATCAGCCTCCTCAGTTTAGCCTCCAGATGTGGACACCACTGTAAGACAGTGGTCTCCTTCTTCCTTCTACTTGACTGCCCATATAACAACCTTGTTTCTTTCTCTTTTTTGAGATAGGGTCTAGGGGGGAATGTTGGTGTCTGCCTTTAATCCCACCAGAGGCAAGAGGATCTACAAGTTCGAGGCAAGCATGTTCTACAGAGCGAGTTCCACAGGACAGCCAGGGCTACAGAGAAAAACCCAGTCTTGCTAACCTAGAACTATGAGACCTGACTGTCCTCAAACTCACAGAATCTGCACACTTCTGCCTCCCAAGTACTGGATTAAAGACATGTGCCACCACACCTAGCCAGCTGTTTCTTGCAAATCATATGCAGCAAATTTTTCCACCAGAAAGTTCTACTTTCCTGTAAATTAATAAAGATTAAGGGGAAAAAAACAATTATAAAATACATTAATTGGTCACGTGACCCCATAGACATAAAAAATTTTATAGTAAAATATTTAAAAATGCTTAACACAGTTTAACTACCCCATGGATGAATGATTAGGAAACTGATGAAGTTCTAGTGTAAGCCATATGGAGAAACCCTGTCTTAAGAATCACCTCTAAACTTATTCTTATCTAAAACACCTTAAAACTGCTTCAATTTTATGTTAGTAACTATGCTGATTAAAACTGGTGTCTGTGGTCATCACAACACACATAAACACACTCCATACATGGTGTGGGGCTGGGAGTGAACTCTGATTTTAGCATTAAGGCTTGGGTTCAATCCTTAGTACTTGCTACCAAAGAAAAGGCTGAGGACACAGCTTAATTATAAAGTGCTTATCTAGCAGGGTCAAGGCCCTAGGTTCAATCCTCAGCACCACAAAATAAATAGAGAGAACCTAATTACAAGTGAATATTTGGAAAAGAAAAGCAGAGATCACTCCTTTCATTTAATTTTTTTTTTAAATGGGAGGCTGGAAAGTTAGCGCAGCATTTAAGAGCACTTGGCTGCTTTTCCTGAGGACCCAGGTTTGATTCTTATCATATACATGGTGGCTCCCAACCTTCTGTATCTCCAATTCCAAGGGATCTGACTCCCTCTTCTGGCCTCCACATGCATGTGGTGCACAGACAGAAATGCACACTAATCACTCATACACGTAAAAAAAATTCTTAAAAAACAAATGCCTTAGCATCTGAAAAATATTTTTGTGGTCTTCACATATGTATGGGTGTTTTGCCTGCATGTAAGTCTGTGTGTGAGGGAAGTGTAGTAGATCCTCTGAACTGCAGTTTTAGATGGCTGTAAGCTTCCATGTAGGAGGTGGAAACTGAACCTGGTTCCTCTGGAAGAGAAGCCAGTGCTCTTAACCACTGGGACCAGCCTGGTCTACAGAGCGAGATCCAGGACTGGCACCAAAATTGCACAGAGAAACCCTGTCTCAAAAAACCAAAAAAAAAAAAAAAAAAAAAAAAAAAAAGTAAAGTCTCAATGTGAAGCCCTGGCTGGCTGGCTTTGAACTCCCAAAGATCTTAACAGGAAATAATTACAGACTTACAAGAAAGAAGGGACATCATATATTGTTTTCATTATCAAGGGAAGAAGCCAGGTTATTTTGTAGAGATGTACATAATAATTTCCTAAATGACAGTGTAAACTGAAGACACCAATATCTTCCTAAACACTCTGATGATGTCTTACCAACTGAAATAGTTTAAAACAGACAGTATTACAGAGAGAGTCACAGTCTATCTCTCATTAGCTCTTTTGTTCACATTTTGAGACAGAAGAGGTGAATGTACTCCCTAAATTCCCCATTCTCCTGCATCAACCTCACCCACCAATGCTGGGACTGAAGGCATGAGCCACTACCCAGCTAAAATCTTTATCCCTCAAAATTGGAACTGAAACAGAGGGGAAATACCATATACACATACAAGAAAACCCAAAACCCAATCACCTGAACCATTCCACACCGATTACTGATTAACCACTACTTATTTTCAAATTAACAATGTATTTTTAATACTTGATTTATTCTGGCTTATGATGTAATTTTATAATAAAACCCCATTTATGGGTTGTTAAAATAAAATTAACTAATGAAATACCAAGTAACCATTCAAAAGGTAGTAATTTAGATATGCTTAAACATACCCAAGAGATAAAAATGGAGGAAAAAAATAACACTTTGAAGTATATGTACGTACGGTATGATTACATTTCTTTAAAACCAATATACATAAAATCATTGCATATGCACATATTATCTTGATGATACCCAAGCTATTTGACAGCAGTAACTGGTCCTGCAGAGCAGAATGGGGCAGGCTGACACAGGCCCAAGAGTGACACTTTAGTGTTTCAACTGTATACCAAGCAGGCACTGTCTTATGAAGAGAGAAGTTACAACAAGAAAGCAGGCCCACAGGCCTCCGAGTTACTGTATCCAGGTGGCAAAGAAAGACTGGCTAAGTGTGAACACATGTTAGTAACACATTTTACAGACCACTACTTAACGTACTAAAAATATACTCAGGGCTTTTTCTATTGTGATCTGAAAATGCAGAAAATAAGTACAAAAGATCCAATTTGGTCACAGTAAACTACTTTTAAACAGATTGGTTACTTACCCTCCAAACCCCCAGTGACAATTTTAGAAGCAGACTTGTTCCTGTAAAGTCATACAAATCACTCCTCCAACCCACCCCTGCCCCACAATCAGTTCCTTAAAGCAAACATACAAGATACTTACAATTGATTTGAACGATTAAGAGAACTTAAGTCACCCTTGTTAAAACTGCACTTAAACGTTGGGACAAGCTGGAACATTTATCTTCTACTCATCTCAGACTCCATTATCACCAAGCGAAAATTCAAACTGGTGACTTATAGACGAAAAAAAATTCACCTCCAGGCTTGGATGGAAGCATGAAGAATATAATGCCTCGTTTATCTAAATGAGCAAGTGAGCCTGCTAGAATGATCACGATACCTTTTTCCAATTCACACCAAGTCTACTTGGGCCAGCCAGAGTTCCAACACATTATTTCCCCAATCTTCTGGCAGGAACCTTGTGAGACTGTCCCACATTATGGTCTACTGCAATATCCTGGGGCCATATGCCAAGTCTCCTTGTCTTTTATACCACCTGGAATAAAGTCTTTTAAATGAGACAGCCTTTTCCTTCACTTTGAAGAGCACAGAATAATTTTTCCAAAGTGTTGATCTGCTCTCCACAGCCCCCCCAAAGTAAAATATTAAAGAGTACAACAAAATTATCAGAGTATCCCTTGAATTAAAAAAAAAAAACCCAACTATTTCAAGGCACATTTAATTTAATATCAAGAATTCGATACAAAAGGCCCAAATACAATGAAGGAACACATTCCCCCATTTAACACCAACGACAATGCTGTTCAGCATGTGCCTGCTGAGTGAGATGAGGGTTTACTGAATAACGGGAGTCTCTTCACGGCTAACACCTTATACAATCTAGTTGTGAAGTGAGTACTCAGAACGCTGCAAACACTTGAACCTGAAGTGTGAGAGCACACTTCACGTTTGTACAGTCCTCCGTTAAGGTTATCTACAGTTTCCACGACCATTCAAAGAACAAACCATTGATAGAAACCACATAGATTTAAGGCTCCATTCTGTAATAGAGAGCTCAGAGCTAATGGATAAATATAATATATGCACTACCTGTACTGGTAGTTATGACTTGATTGTCTCACAGCTTATTAGAAGTTGGTTCTTAGCACGTAAACCCTTTAAAGGCAAAATTCTCCTCATTGGAGTTTTGACCCAGTAGTTCAACGATCATGAAGTCCACAGTCTTATTGGCATAACTGATGTACAGTGTCTCTAAGTCACTATGCTCAAGGTTAAGAGCGATGCATATTCCACTTTTACATTTTACTGGAATTTTACATGTTCAATTCATGATTTAAAACCTCTAGGTTTTCAATCCTCCAAACTGTCTGAAGACACAGTGTGCCACAGACTTAAGACTTCTGTTTTCCCCTCTATTTTCTTCAAACAGAAACATTTCTCAAGTGTCTACATGTTCTAGAAGGGGAATTTTTCGGAGGTGGCCTCTTCTTCGGAATAGTCCGACGGCATCAGGCCTCTGAAGCAAGGGGAAGGGGAAGAGAAAAGCTGAAACACAAGGTTCATCTGGTAAGTTTTACATTAACCATTACAAGCTGGACAGTATAAAAATGTGGCTTTTTTGGCTCAAAAAAAGTCTGAGTCTTGGTGTGGAAACGAGTACTTGGCTGTCCCACCACAGCTTTCTCGAGGTGGGACTGTCAGGGAAGTCTTGACTGGGGAGTATGATTTGTTTACCTATCAGGCGTAAACTTCCAGGCACTCAGTTCATTTTGGGCTTGTTCCAGTTTGTCTTTAGTCTGTTCCAGTTCACCTTTCATTTTTAGGAAAAACAAGTTGATCGCTGGGTCTACCATTGTTGATCGCAGTTGGGCAACACTCGGCTGCTGGACTTGCTTGAGGTACTGGATTTGAGTCTGTGCAAAGCAAAAGAAACAATTACTACCAAATCAGGAGACATTCTTAAGATGGGGAAATTCCCTTTTATGAACTTGACAGTGGTCAGTCTACTTATTAGGTGTATAACCCTTTGTTATCAAAAGTCTCCCTAAGGTTAAGGGTGTAGTTCTCTAACAGACAAGAGCATATAGGGCAAGGCCCTTGAGTCCAACCTCCAGTACAAACACACACCATTTCAGACCATTAACAACAACAACAAACCCTAGAAAAAGTACCAGTTAAAACCGAGTATGGTGGCACATGCCTACTCTAGCACTTAGGAAGGAGAGCGGAGGGTTTTAAGTAGCCTAGCAGTAGATCGCTTGCCTTATATGCACAAGGCCTTAGGTTTTGGTCCCTAGAACCACAAAAGGGGAAAAAAGGGACAAATTAAAAAACAAGTGTTTAAGGCAATTAAGATGAGGTTACATCTTACTTTGCAACCAAAACAGTATTAGAACAAAACCAGGGCTGTATCATGCTCAGCAGTTAAGAGTATGAACTGCTCTTACAGAGGCAAAGGCAGAGTTCCAGCTCTTGGCACTCACACTGGGCAGCCCCCAAAGTGCCTATTGACTCCAGCCCAGGAGAGATCCTGTACTTCCTGCAGAAACGCACGCACACATGCATTATTAAAAACAGTATCTTAAACCCAAATCTAAACCAGCCAGCCAACAAAACAATACAAGCTCAGCATTGTAGTACATGCCTTTAATCCCATACTTGGGAGGCAGATAGTCTGATCTAGGCAGTGAGGTCTGGGCCAGCCAGGGCTATATAGTGAGACCTAGTCTCAAAATAAACAAAAACAAGCAACAATGTTTTTATTTTAAGGACACTGACAACTACTAGAAAGAAGCAAAGTTTAAAATTCTATTACAGAAGAACTGGTGAGGTCTTAGCTTACTTGTCCTGAACAACTTCTGCCTAAGCCCACTATTCTACATAAAACTCCCTGATACAAGATTAGAATGTATTACAATTTGCACTTTTAAGTTTAAATGCAGAGTAGTGACATTATGGCATTTAAAAGTAAAATTCTATAGCAGCTTAAGCAGAAATACATTCCTATTTTCTTTTCCATGTATGAATCATAGAAAAGCAATGCTGTACATAACTGAATTAGCCTAAGCAAGCCGGATGTGAGTAGAATCCCAGCATTCATGCTTCTTTGTTGTTGTTGTCCCTGGAGCTGAGGACCGAACCCAGGGTAAATCCCCAACCCCAGCATTCATGCTACTTGACTCCTAGTGGAAAACTTTTTCCATGGTACTGGAACCTTCTTTCTTATATATGAAACTTTCAATTTCAACTTCAGTTGTGCTAGTTACTAGCACTCTAAAAGCACATTTTCTAAATTATTAATTAAAATAACCTCATCTCCTTCATATCCAAAGTACAACTGGACCCAGAGTCTTGTGCTGCCCTAACATTTGGTTTTGGATTTTAAAACATGAATTATTTTGTGTTTGTGTGGCGAGTGGTGTGGTCAGAGGCAAGCTTGCAGTCCCCTTCCTTTCACCACGTGGGTGCTGGGGGTGGAATCAGGCCCCTGGGCGTGGTAGAGCATCTTTGCCCAACTGTACCCTCAGGGTTAAATAGGATGAAAGTTGAAATTCCCTACCATAAACTTAGTAGGAGGCACAAATACACTGATCAACTTGAGACTGAATTTAATTGTGAGTTCCCTGCACACAAATAGAAAGGAATAATGTTTAATTTATGGAGATACTATGTTTTTCTTTTGAGATGAAGTTTAACTACATAGCCCTGGCTGGCCTGGAATTTAGCAGCACATATTCTACAGAGTAGGGATTAAAGCTATGAGCCCATCAAACTTGCCCTAACTTAAGAGATTTATTTTATTTTTTTATCTATATGTTAGTATGAGCACACACCCGAGTATGCTCTCAGAAGCCATCAGATCCTGGAGCTGGAGTTATATAATAGCTGTGGATCCTGAAAGAGCAGTCCTCTGCATAAGCAGCAAGAAAGCAGTTTAACCACTGGGCCATCTAGCCCAGCTCTTATGAAAAAAATTTAAAGTAATTCATTTTAAACAAAAAATATGCCTCTTAATTCAAGGTAATGCCAGCTACTAAAGAAATTTAACAGGAGAATAAAACACATCATAGAGTGTGTATCAAGTGTTCTCATCATGAATTAAAACAATCTGCACAACACTGACTCAGACTAAATCCCAACAGTCAATACTTTCAGTCATGAAAAGGAGCCAAGTTCCTTTGCGAGGGAAGAGAACACGAGGAAAGTCAAAGACAGTAGTTTAACCTGAGGTTAATTCCCAGGATCTGAATGATATGAAGAGAACCAACTCCCACAAACTGTCCCGACTTCCACGTGGGTCATGGAATGTATGCACTCAGACCCATACTAAATAAACAAAATACAATAAAGAATATCAAGTGCCAGTAAGATGGCTCAGTGGGTGAAGGCACTGGCTACCAAGTCAGCCGACCTGAGTTCAATCCCCAAGACCCACATGGTGAAAGGAAAGAACTAATGGCTGCTTGTCGTCCTCTGACTTTCACACTGAAATCTCACTAAAGATTGAGTCATGTGTGTTTCTGTGTAGGCCAGAGAGCAACCCTGAGTGTTAGCCTGGGTGTAAACCTCTGATATTTTTCCTCCACAAAACATCCATTTTGTTTTTAGGGGCAAAGTATCTCACTGGCCTGACACTTGCTGATTATGTCCAGGAAGCCCCAGGGATCCGCCTCGCTCCGCTGGCTATGCCTCCTCAAGGCTGGGATTACAAGCACACCTCCCCATGTACAATACTTCACATGGTTCTAGGGGATTGAACCCGGGTCCTTAACCCTACAGACATAATCTTAGTCTCATACTTTTATTTGAAATTATCACCTGCTTAAATTACTCCAATCTTCCTTCCATTTCAGCCTTCAACAGTAACAGTTCCCACTAAAGTAGCCTATTATTTTCCTGACTGCTAAATCCAACAATTCATAATTCCCACTTTCACTAAAACAAACTTTTGCCCAGACACTATTTCTTTTTTTTAAGATTTATTCATTTGGTTGGGTGTGGTGGCACATGCCTTTAATCCCAGCACTCAGGAGGCAGAGGCATGGATCCTTGAGTTTGAGGTCAGGCTGGTCTATATAGTGAGTTAGGACTACATAGAGAGAACCAGTCTCAACATACGAAACAAAACCAAAAAGATTTATCCATTTCATTATGTGTTATGAGTGTTTTGGCTACACATATGTATGTGCACCGCATGTATTCCTGGTTCCTAGAGGTCAGGGAAGGGCTTTGGATCCCCTGGACTGAAGTTACAGTCTGTAAGCCACCATATGGATGCTAGCAATTGAACCTGGGTCTTCTTCAAGAGCAACAAGTGCTCTGAACAGCTGACATGACTCTCTGGCCTGCCTCTGAGGACTACTACTACTCTTTACCTGGAGGCTGGCGGTGTGATGGGCAGGAGGTTAGGATTACAGCGCCTGTTCTCCTAACACTGTGGTCTGTTCTTTCTGAATCCCATCACTTTCACAGTCAGTCTGTCACACAAACGTGAGATCCACCTAGGATTTACAAGTTCTAATTGATCAAGTTTTATTGACTGTGCCTCGAGACTATCTTATCACATCCTACCAATTAGGTTATTATATGATCTGCTCCCTTGCCCAGCTGGTTTTTTACTTGGTAGAAAGTGTGCCTAGCATGCACACAGTGGCAAAGACCAGGTGTGTACGTGCATCCTATAATCTCAGCACTCAGAAGGCAGAGACAGGACTACCACAAGGTCAGTCACCCTCAGTTACTAGAGATTTCAAGCACACACAAACAAGAGTGAAAAGAGAAAGAAATCTGCCTTCTATACTCAAGCCAGCTGTCTACCCAAAATATCCGTTAGTTACCCCAGGATCTACTGCTGAAAAATTCTGCACTGGTAGTTAGGCATGGTAACGCACGCCTTTAATCCCAGAACTGAGGCAGAGGCAGGCGGATCTCTGTGAGTTCAAGTCCAGTCTGGTCTACATAGGGAGTTCCAGCCTAGCCAGAGCTACATAGTGAGACCCTGTCACTGAAAACGAACAAAAATCATTTAAAAAATTCAAAATTAAGAAAAAACCTCTTGCCGTTACTTATATCTAGGATAAAACCTAAGTCCCCAAGCCCTTAATTACTTTTCAAAGCTCCTACCCCAAATTCCAACTTTACGTGCCCTTCCCGTTTTTTGGTTTCCAGGGCTGCCTGCAAAGCCTTACCTCTGAACTGTAACAAGAACAATGTTGTGCTATTAACTGTGAACTGTAACTACAAGAACAATGTTGTGCTATTCAGGGGAAAGGCATAAAGAATAGCACCAGGGCTGGAGAGACAGCTCAGTGGTTAACAGCACTAGTTGCTCTTGCAAAGGACCTAGGTTCAGTTTCTGGCAATCATGTGGTGGCTAACAACAATTAGTAACTCCACTTTCAGGGGATTCAATGCCCACTACTGGCTTCACAGGCACCAGGCATACATGTAGTGCACAGACAGAAATGCAGGCCAAACTCTCATACACATGAAATAAAAATAAGCCAGGTGGTGGTGGTGGTGGTGGTGGTGGTGGTGGTGGACGCCTTTAATCCCAGCACTTGGGAGGCAGAGGCAGGCGGATCTCTGTGAGTTCGAGGCCAGCCTGGTCTACAGAGTGAGATCCAGGACAGACACCAAAGCTACACAGAGAAACCCTGTCTCGAAAAAAAAAAAAAAAAAAAACAAATAAATAAATATTAAAAATATTACCATAAAAAGTTAAGGCAAAAAACAAACAAACAAACAAACAAAAAAACCAAACAGCAACAGCAAAAAATGCAACCCAAAACAAAATAAAAACCTAAAACAAAACTCAAAACCAAAATGGTGAGAGTACCACCACCCACAGTTCTTGAGCAGACATGATGATCTAAAGAGCTACTGTGTAAACAACAGTTGGAGAGTTGGTTGGAGTAGTGCAAATTTTCTAGGTATAGAAAAAAAAAGTACCCGAACTGTCAAAATTAGGAATCAAGATGAAAGCAAGCATCCCAGACCCTTCAGTATTCCCACCCACTCTCCACCACCTCGCCCTTAACCAGGTATGCCTTTCTCTGCCATTAGCACCATATAGAGATGACCTGGGCTGATGTGGACTCCTCAACTAGAGACTACAGTGCTGAGGTACTTACAGTACACTCTTGCATCTCCTGTTCCTTGGTTGCTAATCGCATGACAAGAATGTTTTCTCTGCGTGCAGACTCCTGCTGTTGCTGCTTTAGTTTTTCTTCAGATTCCCTTAAGCCAGTCACATCATTTGCTGAGTAAGAGAAAAGATATCCAAAACATTACAAATCTCATTTCAAGATCAAACTGAACTAACCAAAAGAAAGTTGTCTCTGTCAAGAGTAATCAAAAAAAAATCAATTGCCTTTAGCCTTCATACTGTTTTTGAAACAATGGTACTTGTTCTGATCACGAAGACCCCACCCCCAGGAAGCAATGGCTAATGCTCCCCAACCATATTATTACACCGAGCTGTTTCTGTACTTAAATCAGTCCCACCTAACACAAGAAGCCACACTATCTACACTCACTTATAGTACATTGAATATTTACAAAAATCCCAACAATACACTCTAACCCACTCAATATAACAATGGCACTAACTGGCTTAGCATGGCAGAGCAGTGTGCTGTCTTTATCACAACACTCAGGAGGCAGTGGCAAGGAGATCTTAAGTTCCCGGGCATCTCTGACAACACAAAACAAAAGCCACTGACTACATGAACACCACCATAACCTTTTTTTTTTGTTTTTGGTTTCTTGAGACAGAGTTTCTCCGTGTAGTTTTTGGTGTCTGTCCTGGATCTCACTCTGTAGCCCAGGCTGGCCTCGACTCACAGAGATCGGCCTGGCTCTGCCTCCCAAGTGCTGGGATTAAAGGCCTGCGCTGCCACTGCCCGGCTCACTATAAACTTTTATAAGCCACATCTATATGAGTAATATAGCCACGCAATTATTAAAATTTTGGGAGATTCAGTTATCTGGACTGGAAAAACTATAGTAGTTATCATACTTCACAACAGTATGTTATTCTAACTCAGTGAAAGTACCAGACCAATAGTTGTTTTAAGGCATAAAGTCTGTTGTTCGGCAGATTTCGGGTAATCTGTACACAAAGAGCTACAACCTAGTGTCATTTAGGGTCTCAGAAATGGATTACTGCTTCCTTCTGTGCACCGTCGTCAGGTGCACACCGGAAGTCCCTTCTACACTACAGCTCCTGCAGTTGAAACTCCTGTGGAGGAGGCAGTCAGGTGCGCACCGGAAGTCCCTTCTACACTCCAGCTCCTGCAGTTGAAACTCCTGTGGAGGAGGCAGTCAGGTGCACACCGGAAGTCCCTTCTACACTACAGCTCCTGCAGTTGAAACTCCTGTGGAGGAGGCGGTCAGGTGCGCGCCGCCTACTTGTACTTCACCCTGCTAAAATCAGGCGCGCCGTCATACACTGGAGCGCACGGTGTCTCCCTTGTCACCTCTCCAACATCATCCACGCACCCCAGCTCCTACAGTGCTGGACACCTCATGTAATAAACCGCTTGAGCAAAACTGAATCTGCCTCAGCAAAGCCCATCTGCACTGTAACGAGTCCGCCAAAGACAGCCATACAATCTTCACTTAGGAAGGTCAGACTTACAATTAAGGTCTGTGTACTTTCCCTCCAAAGCTTGGAC